>CM068375.1:85388532-85501032 GCA_034769895.1 Magicicada septendecula | reverse complement strand
ACCGAATGTATGATTGTCCCATCCCCAAACAATCATTGAATTATAAGCCAAAAGGACGAAGACGTGTGGAGCGCCCGGTTGCAGTGACCAGCTCTAGTCTGTCTGCTTGGGACTCGAAAAAACCATTAAATAGCAAGTCAAATTCAAAGAAATAGTTGATTTTTTATATCACTGAAGTTAAGAGATTAACCCTCGAATCATTATCATACGTCAATTTATATTCGTATTTAGAAATTTATTAAATATGCATTACAACACAAACCTCAAACAACACTATAACCACATGTAATAACATGTAATCGATTTCGGTCAATTCTATGATCATCAGACAAATTAGAGAATCTAATGTTTGCATTTATTGTAATTACGTATTTATGCATATAGTGTTATTTGATTTTGTAGTGCATTAAACAGATATCTTAAACAACGTAGAATAAAAACTTGCAATCATTACGGATGTTAAAAACGGCGTGTTTCTTATTTTTCACCGTTAAGGTGAACGTATTTTTACTAGAAATGAGTTCCGCGATAGGCCTAAGTTTAGAAATATTAACACTATATCAACATAATCAAGACGTTTTGATTGCTGTTCACTTGATAGACACATTCTATCAAGTGATTATAGTCAATTCTTGTTAATGGGATATAGAACGTTAAGCTGTTGGCATATGTCAAAATAATAATGTGATCTCCAGTAAGCTAAAAATAGTTTATTGTTAAAGTGTTGTGACATTTTTTCAATCGGTCCCCAATCTGAAGATGGTTGCCGCGCCAAATGACAAAATATCAGTGCATAACGGAAACATCAATTTTAACAAACAACCACGGAAAACAAGCGTGGTTTTAGATTTTTTAGATATAAATAGAGATGAGTGGGGTTGTGTAAGCCAATGCAATTCATAAAAATACCTATTTCCCAAAAGGTCACCTTTTAGATTTACTGGGAAAACTTAAGCAGGAA
This sequence comes from Magicicada septendecula, assembly GCA_034769895.1. Classification (NCBI taxonomy): domain Eukaryota; kingdom Metazoa; phylum Arthropoda; class Insecta; order Hemiptera; family Cicadidae; genus Magicicada; species Magicicada septendecula. The sequence goes on along the minus strand of CM068375.1, from coordinate 85,500,071 downwards.
CTGTCTACAATGTAGGCGAAGCGCAATTGCACTGATTATTTATAATAAGTGTTTTTTTTTTTAATAAAGATTTACTAAACTTTAATACTTTCAATAACTGGTTAGTTCTTCACTTTCCACGCTCAATACGCTGTATGCGTCGACCCCTTCTTCTTCTTCTTCTTCTTCTTCTTCTTCTTCTTCTTCTTCTTCTTCTTCTTCTTCTTCTTCTTCTTCTTCTTCTTCTTCTTCTTCTTCTTCTTCTTCTTCTTCAGGCTGTGTACTTTACGATCTGTTTCGCACTTCTTGATCCGACCATCATTTTGTCTTCCAATATTCCACTATCCTTTCGGATTATAACCAAAATTCGTTTTGGTATCCTGTTCTTATGCATCCTTTCAGCATAGTCTGTCCAACCCTGCCTGTATTGCTTTATCCTTTCGTTTAGGTTGTACATTTCAAGGATCTTCCTTATATCATCATTTTTTAGCCGGCCCTCCGTGACACTCCTAGCACTGATCGTGAAAAATCTCATTTCACTAGCCTGTATCCGGTTTTGGGTCTTTGCGTTCAGTGTCCAAGTCTCACTGCCATAAAGGCCGCATGGCACTGCCATCACCTTATAAAATTTCAAAAGAGTATCTCCTCTGACCTTTCCATTCAGTTTTCTTCTTATCGTTCCATACATGTGATTAAACTTCTCTATTTTTTTGTTCACATCAATCTCGTCAACATAAGACAAGTCACATCCAAGGAACCTGATTAAATGCACATCCCCAGTTAGTTGATCATTCAGTACTCGTTTACACCGTACAGGAAAGCACCCTTTAAAAGCCAAGGACTTAGTCTTTATAACAATAATTTCCACACTGATTATCTGCTGTAATTCATAGAGGACCCTCTGCAGACTAATTTTGTTGTCTGCTATTATGCCCTGTTCGTCAGCAAACATCAGAGTTTTGACGAAACTACGTTTACTGAAACTGTCACTGAAGTTCAGTATTTCTAGCCTTTGCACTGCCATTGTTCATTTTGTTATTTCCATTAGCATTTCTCTGTAATTCCATTTAATAATGGTGGAGACACAGAAAAGCCTCGTCCGGAGTATGCCAGGTAGCAAGTAAGCACAAGGTTGGAATTACAGAGACTGCTAATTCAAATAACAAGATGAATACTAGTTAGTTATTTTCATATTAAGATTTTTACTAGTCTATTGTAAAATAGTGGTTACTGTTACAGAATTTGTATAAATAAAGTTGAATTAAGCGTTATTTAGATAAGTGTCGCAAGTAAAACGTGTAGTTGTTTTACTGTTTCTGGTGTCACAAAATGTTGATAGCGTAAACGTTCAAATCCACCGAACCGTATAATCAACCTTACTTATCGTAACGGTGCAGTTGTTCCGTTTAATTGATATTTAAAATAATCGCTTTTGTACCGTCAGCTTATATTAATACCTACTTTTTACCATTTTTAAGTTATTAAAATATAATCTAGTCCAAAGCTTTTCAATGTGCAATTATTAATACGGGGAAAATTTTAATAAACTATAATGAAAACACATTTCTCCGTATTAAGTGTGTCGCACACGCCATTATTTACTTCGACACGCGGACACACACAAAATCATACACACACATACACACACCACAGAGCGCCACCGAGTAAATTGAGTATACACGGTGCTCGCAAACTCGCATAAATAATGAAAATTAATTGCCGGCTATACCAGCGAAGCCAATAAATTCAATAATCGCTGTTTAATCTTCAATCAAATGGCCCATAATGTACCCCAATACATTCGGCGAAGATAAAGAATAAAATTCATTTATTTGTCATAAAATGTTCTCGTTCTTAGACAAATCACATATTCAAATGTCTATTATCAAGCCATAATTTATGTAACATCCCTGCATCTTTTTGTTTACTGCTCTCTCTTTCTGTCTCTCTCTCTCCATCTGTGTGTGTGTGTGTGTGTGTGTGTGTGTGTGTGTGTGTGTGTGTGTGTGTGTGTGTGTGTGTGTGTGTGTGTGTGTGTGTGTGTGTGTGTGTGTGTGTGTGTTTTGAGGTAGGCAACACAGTCAAGCGTTTCACGCATTTTAACTTCCGTTTCTGCCTTCTTCTTCTTCTTCTTCTTCTTCTTCTTCTTCTTCTTCTTCTTCTTCTTCTTCTTCTTCTTCTTCTTCTTTGTCTTCTTCTTCTTCTTTCATTATTAAATTTGCAGTTTTTTCACTCTATCTTGCCTCAAAACAATCGGTCATACTTTTTTTGTTTTGCGTCCGGCTATTTTCCATTTTGTGAAATACTGAAGGTGATTTTTAACTTTATTCTTACATTCTGCATAAATTGTCGTTGTCGTCATCCTTTACGGCTTCGGCTAGTACCTTGTTCCAGTCTCAAAGAAATTTATCTAATTTATCTTTTGAGACTTATGAGTATATGAATTTTGACATGAATGGGTTACCAGCCCATCGCACAACCCCCAACCTGGAGGAACAGGTAATTTGTAATGAAGGTTTTCTTCTTTTAGTCTTTGGTGATACAACACCTAACTGCAGGGCAGCAGCTTTGCCATACCCCGGCAGGGGCTGTATCTTTACCCTAAGAGCTGGGGTGCTACCTCTGCCGGATCCGCCGTACCAAAGTTTCTCTTCTCCGTCTTCACCGCCATTGTGTTCTTCCCTTAGCTGATATGTTCCTTTTAATTAAAGGTGCCAGTAACTCGCCTTTTCACCCTCTTGTCCGCTGCGTAACATACACCCATTGCATGCCATGAACTCGGGGGCAACGCGACACATGTCTTCGAGGACGTAACAGTAGGATTTGTTGCAGAGCTGAGTTCGATTCCTCGAACATCTGACTCGTTCGTCAGAAAACTGTAGGTATTTCTCAGAGTTTTACAGTGGTATACTAATTGGCATTATATATTGCCTCTGAATAAATAAAACTGTCATCTCAGTGGATAACTTTTCCACTTCTCGCAATCATGTTTTTGATTCCATCAACAACTCTCTTGATGAACACAGAAGTTCCGAGTTATAACGGACACGGTTTTATGACTGTTCCAGTTTTCCATTTCAACGTCAATAGGTTTTCTTTGCCTGTTATAACTTTTTGAACTGCAGTCATTTGCAAGTATAAGTCTTCTTTCCCTTTTCAAACGGCTTGTTGACCTTTCCCCTTTTCCTTTCTCTTTTCCCTTTTCTCTATTTTGAAACTTGTTGGTATAATTTATTTGCTCCTATTCTAAACCTATGATTAATCCATTTCAATTGGCATTCTTTATTTCTTACATTTCCATAGTAAGACATAGCTGAAACACTGTGTTTCAGTCGCCCACTGTTTCCTAGATCGAATCGGCCTGGAGGAGTAAAACGTACCTTGATTTATAGTACTAAACAGAAGTCGAACTCAGGGCCTATGGATATGTAGCGAGGCTCCATACCCACTGCTCTACTAAGGCCGATGTGTTGGACTTAATGATCGTAACGCGTTCAACATTTTCTCTCCAGATTAATTCCGTGGTGTCTTTATTGATATTTGCAAGGTCCTGTATCATTACACAATACAAACTGATAAAGACACATCGGTGACATAACCGACCTGTATCGATAGACATATCGAAATATTAGTGACAATATCAATGAGCCACTCACTCGTTATAACAATGTAAGAAACCGAAATTCACTTTTGTGTGTGTGTTTGTGTTTGTGTTGGCGCGCGCGCTGGTGGCTATGTTTTTTACATTTATTGCTAACACAACACCACACCGGGTCAAGGAACGTAATAATATTTTATGTAACTGAAACAGTAGACATAATTCAGTAAGCAGTAGACATAAACTCGAAGTTTGAATAATCGAAGCAAAGTCGCCACCGTGGATCACATTACTCATTTTAAATAACGTGGCTACGACAATTTAGGTGGACAGATCACGTACAAAGAATAGACAGATGATATGCTATGTCCACACTTGTGCGCTTTCAACTTAAACTTCACTTTCAATTTTCAATTCTGCTTTTAACTCCGAGTACTTCTTGCGCGTGCGTTAGACCGAAAGTACTGAACGCATGCCACAAAGTGTCTACATCTGTGCGTCACAGTTGTCAATGTTTCTCCAGTGTAAACATGAAAATATAAGTGACTGATACTGCTATGTTAGTGGATATAAAGTGCTGCATTTTTAGTGCTGAAAAAAATTAGAAAAAAGCGTGAAAAATATCAACGCTCGATACGGTTGAAAGATTATTTAAGAACGCGGAATTTTGGAATTATGAGAGACCTGGATGATAACGTTGTGTTTAAGAACTTTACGCGAATGTCTAGAACGAACTTTTACATGCTTTTACAAATGGTAAAGCCTAAGATTGCAAAAGAAAATACTCGCTTTAGAGAAGCAATACCAGCTGAAGCGGAATTAGCAATCACACTTAGGTATTTGGCTACCGGTGATTCATTTACTTCTTTGATGTCCCTATTTAAAGTATCCAAACAATTCATTTCATCAATGCTTCCCGGGGTTCTTTCACAGTCAGTTTATAGCCAGAACAGCGTAAGGATCATTTATTTTCATTTTCTTTGTATAATTTTTCCGTAATGTTCCATAAGGCACAATATGACTTCTAATCTTCAATAAAGGCCAACGTTTGTTCTACCGACATGGTAAACAATAAACACAGTTACAGCAATCACGAAAACAGAACAAAACCTTTCTGTAAAACTACGAACTTGCACGGAATGTTGAAAGAAGATCCACCGGTGATAGAAGCACGTGCGTTACTGAATGCGTCACTAAAAACGGTGACCTTCAACTGATTTTGAGGTATGCTTTGTGCGTGTGTTACGTTCGCTAGAGGAAGGTCATACTGCGCATGCCTCAAATGTACGAAAAGCGCACTAGTGTGGACATAGCTATTGGGCAGTGAATAAAGTATTCATTGAAGGACCAGGGGAAAGAAGGGCAAGAGGGAGGTTAAGAAGAAGAAGGGAGGTGGCAAAGAGTCGCACAGGATAGAAAGGAGGAGAGGCATGTTGTTCTGGAGGCCAGGGCTCTTCATGAACTGTAGCGCCGTGGAGTAGTAGTGGATACGACACACGTTTGTGCACGATCAAGACTATGTAGAAGGTTAGTAAAACCGGTACACAAGTGGAACTCGGGTTCTGACACAGGGCGACCGGTTTCGACTTGCATCTTTTAAAAGAAAAATACTTAAGAAAATGTATGAACCCATTAGGAAAGGTGGAGAGTGGGAGAATAAAGTACAACAGAGAGATCTATAAGTGACATCAATTAGGATAGCTAGGCTGTGATGGGCATGACATGTACAGAGAATGAACGAGGAGAATGTTCTTAAGAGAATTTATGAAATGAAAGAAAGAGACCAGAAGGAAAGAGACGACGTGGAAGACCTAGACTACGATGGATTGATGGAATCCTAGAAGATGTGAAAGTACTTGGAGTGAAAAATTGGTGAACATCGGCTAAGGATAGGGAAGTCTAGAGGAAAGTCCTGAGGGAAGCTGAGGCCCACGGTAGGCTGTGGAGCTACTGATGATGATGATAACAACACTGAAACTGAACTAGGATTGTACCACTACTATCAATACTACCACTTGGTATTGATACTTAACAGTTTACAATAATAGACAAAGAGGCAGAATCACAAAAACCAATGTTTAATCAGCAATAAGTATGTAGTTTTTACGGGAAATAAAAATCCATTGAATTTTAACAATATATTTTAATAATATTAAAGCTGACAAACACAATGACTTAACATAGATACTTAACATAAGTATGGAAGCGAGCGTTAGTAAAATGGTCGTGTAGCCAAAAGCGAAAGAGAAAGGCAAATAGATAAAGGGGAAGAGGGAGAGACTGAGGGAAGAGAAGTGACGCTGTACGCTTGATAATGCGACTTCAAATTAAAATTTAACAGATGCGGGCATTGTACCTGTGACGCAAGTAATTAGAAAACGTGTGTTGAATTGTTCCTGAGTGCATTCGCATTCTGGCATAAATGCGTTGCGGGTGTAATTCTGGCTACATTAATTAGTCCCGTTACGTGTCCAGCCTACGAAAATAAAAATTGTAAACGTTCCTTCTAAAATTTAAATTTAGCGCTAACCTGTTTTGAATTTTAAATTCCTTGTTTTATTTTAATTTAGCTAACTAACAACACTGCATCAGTGGATTGTGGATTCCGTATAGGAATTAGATTTTTCTTTTCCAGTCTAGTGATTCCCGCCGATGGGGGAGGAGGACTAGCAGTCACTCGACCAACGGAAAGCAACAAATTGTTGTCTACGTGCTTTAGTTTAATTCATTTTGTGCTTCGGTCTGAATTCACCTTATTGTAAGCTATAAATATCGTACCACCTTTTACATAGTCGTCTCACACATTTTATTCTTTGGCTATCCTCCATTTTTGCTTTCATCTGTAGTCTTTCTAGCGTCATTCCATCTGAGTAGTTATTCCAATTTCTCCAATTTTGATAGTGAACATTATTAGCGCTTTGCTTATCGAATTGTTTTTAACCTCACCTTGGCCATTGTACATTCTTTCATACTTCAGTGAAATTTTATTTCCTATGGTTGTATTTCCGTGTTAAGCTGAAAAATAACAAAAGCGCCTTAGTGACTCTTACAACGCGGCAACGCACGAAGCTCTTTGGAGACAATTCTGAGCGGCAGAATTACGTGACCCTGTAGGTCACATGACACGTGCCTTGACATGTTCCTGGACTATTCGACAGGCATCCACCCCTACTGTCTCAGTACAATACAAGGTAGCCGTGATATAAATACTGAATTTCAAAGCGGCCTAATTCGGTTAGACCTAGCGATTTTACTAGTGCGGTTCGTAGTCATATTTACGGTTTAGTGGTAAGTAATTACTGTGATAATTAGTGCGAAACTGTAATGAGGTGACATTTATTGTTGTGTGCTGGACAAAATTTAATTTGCATTATTTTAAAAATGTGTCTCTGTTGATTTCTATCTGTTGTTTGTTTCTAATTAAAATCGTAATTAGTAACTTCATCTGGTGTCAGTTATTCTGTTTCCTATTTCTTTATGAATTTGCTAATTATAAAATGGCAGCATTAAATTCATTTTGCTATAGAGCTATAAATTATGTAGAAAATGAAGAACTCAAACAAAAAGAATTAAAGAAAATACAACAAATAGCAAAAAATAATAATTACAACCCTAAAATAATTAATAGAATAGTTAAGAAAACAGAGGAAAATAAAGAAATAGAAAAGAACAAAAAAGAAAAAACAAATGAAGAAAAGAAATATAAGGGAGCAATAACATACATAGGATATCAAACAAAAATGTTACAAAAATGCTTCGAAAAATATGAAATACAGATAGGAATAAAGAAAACGAAAAATGTATTCGAATATATAAAAAATGCTAAAACAGAAGAAATTCCATTAACAGAAAAAAGCGGCGTATACAAATTAAAATGTGGAGAATGTAATAAGATATATCTGGGCGAAACTGGAAGAAAATTTAAAATTCCAATGAATGAACATGCAAAAGGGGAAGGGGTTAGAGTAACGAACTCACTATATGCAAGACATTTCAATGAATCATGCCATAAATTCATAAATCCAAATGAAAATATGGAAATAATCAAAATAGGAAACAATCCGCAAAAAAGAAAACTAATAGAAGAACTAGAAATACTTAAAGTTAAAAAAGAAGATAAGAATAAATTAATGAATATAAAAGTGGATTTTACAAATGAAGAAATATTTTATTATATATTAAACAATAAACAAAAGTAAATTAAAATAATAAGAATAACACACTAAAAATGACGAAATGTAAAAGGTTACAAAAAATTATAAGTCAATAATGAAGAAATTAACGGGAGATTCTTAAAACAATTTGACGGACGTTAGAAAAATGCCTAACGGAAAAATGTAGACAAAGTTCCCGTGAAGAGCGGCAGCAGCTAGAACCAATAGGAGGGGCAATGACATAAGGGGAGGGGCCTAAAGTATAAAAGCCTACAACGTACAGTTGACAGACGTTGTTTAAGACCTGATGATGTCAGTGATGACGAAAAGCTTTGTCAAACAATAAAAATTGTAGCAGTTAGCAAATTCATAAAGAAATAGTAAGAATGGCTGCTAATTTAAACAATACGAAGAATATTCTGTTTCCACTGTACAACCTGACGATCTGTAGGACCGTCGTAACAGTATTATGATAGTATATTCCCTTGAATCTTCTATCCATTCGTATTCATCGTCAATATACACTAAACACTGTAGAAATAGACATTTTAATTCTTTTTAACAATGTAGGCCTTTCAGATATGCTATCAAATGCAATTGATAGTTAACAGTATCTTAAAGTATTTCAAGCAACGTTAAAGTGCACTAGCTTGTAGAAGTGAATCTTCTATATGGAATAGTAAGAAGTCTTTATTCTCTATTTTTAAATCTCACTGTACTTTAGCGGTTCAGACATCCGGTCCTCATGTAGTTTATGAGTGCGGTGTTCTTTCTTCTACGGCCTTGATTAACCCCCTTCTTCTTAAAAAAAAAACTTCGACTTTTTGCAACTAATTACGAATTCTGTCGTCGAGTCGAGTGTTCCCCGCTTTTTTAAAATGTCTCATTGTTTGTATTGTATTGTTCTTCGTAATAGTTGATCTTCTCATTTTCTTCGCCATTGTTAGTCTTATATCACGAATGCTATTTAATTGTTTAATTGTCAATGGTTTCTCTTTTGTACCTGATATCTCCACCACATCATTTTGTTTTTACCCTCTAGCTCTTTTCCAATTGGCCTAACAAATGTTTCTTTCTTTAAATTTCCTATTTGTGTCTCGTCTAAATAGTCTATATCCTTGTGACGCGGCCCGGCACAATAGTCACGTCTTGGTATTCCTGCTCACCCCTATCGCTGAGGAATATAATACGGCGGTCTTGTCTAGCGTATACATAGGCTAAATAAGTAAGAAAGACACGTTTAGAGAACGGACGTAGCCCCCCCCCCCCACACACACACACAATTCTATCTCCGGCGTGCGGATCGCCACAGCATAGTTACTAGATGGCTGATTTCTTTTTAGCGGTGGAAGAACGAGAATTGTACTACGGCCAGTTGATGCAACAGGCCGCAGTCCTAATACTTGAAGGGAAAAGAAGAACGTTTCTTATGACCCTCCTGGGGCATTTCAGTTTAGCTTCTCTCTCTCTCTCTCCCTCTCTCTCTCTCTATCTCTCTCTCTCTCTCTCTCTCTCTATATATATATATATATATTTCAGTTAATGTAATAGCAAAACAGGTACGGTGGTGGAAACTTAAACGAGATCTTTGATTTGATTGCTACCTCATTTTTTTTTAAGAATTTCGTATTCAGTGTATACTACACACAAGCAGATTTTAACATTGAAAATGTTTATAAAGGCGTTCGCACATTTGAAAACGACCGCTGGTGCGTGATCGAAAATGGGAACCGGTGAGTTTCCATAGAAACTACTTCTTTGTTTCTATGGAGGCGTTACTTAATATGTAAGACTAGACGCGTGGTCTAGATGGAAATAAAATGTGCTTAGCCCATCGTGATAGGTCTTGCAAAGAAACACTTGATTAACAGCAACAAAATTTTATTAATGTATCACTTGGTTTTGAGACCAAATTCTTTTACAATTATAATTCTTTTCGTTTTAATTTTTCTTAAGGCTGAACATCAATTAAATTTTTTTTAAAGCACCATGTGGTTGGATTGCAACAAAAACATCTCAAAAAATATCTCTAACAATTAAATTACAACATATAAAACTACCAAATACAAAGTATTTCACTTTCAATAAAAAATATTTTTCATTTGCATTCACAAAGCTCGAGCAATTAATCAGCATGAAATTATTATAAGTACATAATAATGAGGATCAATTATCCGTAGATAATAATTAAATTTTTTAAAATAATTACTTAAATGTGTTCAAATACTTCCATCCATCTGTCCCCAGCACTTGGATTAAGAAAGCAAAAGGCAAGTAACCTTAAGATCACAACTGTGATCACAGTAAAGGAGACATTGACAGTCTGTTAATTAACTATAAATTTTTAATAAATATTCTATAATCAAGCAGAACCAAATAATTATATTTACATCAAAAGGAATTTTAATTTAGAATGAATTGAACCGGAAAAATAGTTGAACGCGCAGGATCACAAGTCATATGACAGGTAGATGCAAGTACTGTCTGTGTATTACATTTTCTTAAAGTTTGGTTTTCGTAAGTTGATTTTGAAATTGGTTTTCTTTTACAGGAATTAAAATTAAATATCTACATTGTGACAATGGTAACCCTTAACATAATGAAAGATTAATATACTAATACTTATAACATACTCATAACACAGTTATCACTATGCACAATTTAGCATGTCTACACAAAACATGTTCAGGCAATGTTAACTCTAAAGTATGAGTCTATTTTATAGAACTGAGTTTCTCTGTGTGTGTTACACGGTAACCGGCGGAGTATTGTGTGTGTGTGAAGAATAAAAAGGAAAGTTCCCACCTGATCTCTGAGAACATATAAGGAGATTCCTGCCGTCCAAGTTTGAGTGTGGGTGGTGATCTAGCGTGGCTTGACGGCGCTGGGGATCCTTACGCACCGCTCTGCGGATGGGAAAAGATGAAGTGTTCCCATCACGTCGACCCCTTTCACCTCCCGACTATGCGGGGAATCCTGAAGCTCTTTATAAGATTCACGAATCATAATAGCTGTTAAGAACTGCACGTCGTCACTGTCCGCACTGTACCAAAGTTGAAAGAGAAAGAGGCGAGAGTTACCGCTGCGTGAAATTATAAACCCCAAAAACACTGCTGAATAGATCTCGTTGTCAAAGCACAGGCAAAACGGCCAACCAAATGACGTCACAGATCAAGGTCACGGCGGCTGACTAAATCTCGATATCGCTCGCGGGCAATCTAACAAGCGGCGATAAGGCACCGAACGTACGGAATTACATTAAAACAGGCCGTGACGTTTACCTTTAACATAGCCACGCCACAGTAGTACACATATAAAATTTACAGGCATTCCACAAATGCAATGCACAGAGAAAGGCATTGAAAATGCTTCAATAAATCTATAAAATATCATAATAATATCATATAATATCATAATATCATATATTATCATATATTATCTATAATATCATATGTCGCATTCATAAGCAAAGTTTTATATGTGTACTACGTTATTGACAACAAAGAAGTAGTTTCTATGGAAACTCACCGGTTCCCATTTTCGATAACGCACCAGCGATCGGCCGCAAATGTGCGACACGTCCTTATAAACATTTTCAATGTTAAAACTTCGCTTATGAATGCGACTACATTTTACTTATAATCTGTACATTGGTAAATGAAGAATGAATTCATTGATTGGTGAATGAACATAAATATATATATTTTTTAGATTTATTAAAGCATTTTCAATGCCCTTCTCTGTGCATTGCATTTGTGCAATGCCTGTAAATTTTGTTTTACTATTTCAAATACTAACGCTAATCACCCGTGATTCAGCAGTTTAACATTTTAATGTGTTTAATAGCTTTTGGTTTCGACTCTTACTTGCATGAGTAACACCGAGAATGTTATTTACTGCATGCGCAAATAATTGGTCAGAGAAAGACAAGGCAGTTTCACTCATTCTCGCTTTAAAAAGACCTGCCGAAGAGCTACTACAGAAATTGCTACCTGACAGCCAGAGCACCTATGCCGAATTGATAAAAGCTTTAGAATTACGGAATGGTGTTAAACATTTGCGACATGTGTACTACGCTCAGTTAAGAACAAGAGGACAACGTTCCGGTGAGAGTCTTCAAGAGTTTGAACCACGTATCAACAGAGTGATTAGATAGGCCTATCCTGAAGCACCAGAAGATTTTCGAACGAGGTTCCCAGTGCAGACATTTATTGATGGCATCAGAGATTGTAAACTTTAGCAAGTGTTACGAATGGCAAGACTCTGAAATAGCTCAGATGCTCCTGTTTCCGCCCTAGAGTTTGAAGCTGCCCCAAGTCAGCGTCCCACTACATTAATGGGTTTATGCCATCACACTGTAGTCAAAAGGTACCAGTGTCACATTGGCGTTACGATGGAGGCAGAAAAACAATGCTGTCGGACAAACAATTCAAAAGTTCAAGAGCGCCACAACGATTTTAACGATGGGAAAAAGAAGACCAAAGGGTTACAGCTGTGAGAAACGTTGTCATCTACAGGTAGACTGTTGGCAGAATAAAATACCGAGAGAACAGAGTCGTGCCAATTGGAGAAGTAAAGCTCCAGAACAGCACACAGTTTCCACACTACATAAGACCAGTGGAAACCTGATCGTTAATGGATTTGCCGAGGTAAAGCGACAACATTTACAGTTGACACGGGCGCTACAGTCTCTATTGTAAGTATTGACTTAGTCAGTAACCGCCAGCCTCAAATTAGCTCTTGTACAATACAAACTGTGACTGGAAGCCCCGTCAAAGTGTTAGGAAAGTTAGACATACGTGTACGCCTGGGTCTTCTCGAGTTTAGCTCGTTGCAGACATTGTTATGTTTGGTTATTTATTCTCATATTTACATGTACGTTTGTTTCCTTGCCATAAGGTTTCCCCCGATTATCACAAACAATCTTTGAATTACTATAACTCAATGATACCGGACATCCGTAACGCAGAATTTTGTTTGACTAACCCAATATTATCATCTTTTGTACACAAAAAATGAATGATACTAACAAGCAAGAGTTTTTAAATCTTATTAACAAGAATTGAATAAAAACTACTTGATATATGAAATCCAGCATTTCGTGTTAACATTGTGTTTGCCAATTTTCAACTAGGAGCTGTCAGTTCAGTCGACGACAGCCAGCATTGATTCTATTGTAATCCAATATCATGTAAATCACAGTATATTGGTTTGTATGCAGTTACTGATTCAGAATGGGTTTGCATTTCCCAGAATGCATTAACTGGAGTGGTGAATTTTAGTTTGATATTAATAAATAGCATCCGGGTAGCGGTGGTAGTAACACTTCAAAAATTGATTGCGTGTGGGTATATTTAATTTTCACTCAAATGTTTAAATTTCAATGAACATAGCAACAGCACACAACAGTATACCAAAACATATAGCACAGTATGCGCGCGAGGCGCGTGTCCGTGTGTGTTAGACTATTTCTGGACTATGTGTCCTTACTGTTTTCTGGGTTCTCCTAACTGGTTTCTTCATCATTTTAATTCCCGTATTACGTCCATCGTCTAGCCTGATGTTTTCTTAGAAAACACGGGGTCGAATGTACACACATACAGGTAAGCGGCGCAAACAAATATTGAACTGAACGCCATAAACAACAAAGCCTACAAAGGGCTAGTGAGAGGGGCTTTTAGGATATTAGGGACAGAGGATTGAAAGAGAAATTCCAGGAAGGCTGGACCTGATTACGTCATGACCAACACATTTTATTTCACTGTTTATATATAAATTTTGTTGAGGCAATGCAAAGCAAAAAAAAAAACAGTATTAGAACGTAACATAAAGAGACCATTGTCATATTTTAGATCGGTCTTTGTGGAGCAGCTTAGGAATTTATGTTGTAGAAAACGTTACATAAATATCGTTGGATGATCAACATCTTCAACCAAAAATGGTTTGTTCCGGTCCCAAGCAGATGGTCACTTCAACGCTTCTTCGGTCGTCGCGCACATCTCCGTCCTTTCGGCTTATAATTCAATTTGGGGATGCGTCAGTCATCCATTCGGTCAAGATGTTCCAACCACTTTAGCCGTTACTGTGCACTCTTACCAATATAATCATAATATTCGGTTCCTGCCGTATACCTGGAATTCTTCTACGATATTAAAGAGTATATCATGCCACGTGAAACGTTATTTAGGCCGCTTGAATAGGACTGGCCTGGGATTTTGTTAACGTCCAATTCTGAGACCCATAGAGAAGTGTGGGGACAGCCATTGCCTTGTAGAGCGTCAGGCGTGTTTCTCTACCCGTTGATTTTGGAGTTCTTCTGATAGTGCTGCGTACATCTTTGAACTTATGTAGCTTGTTCACCACGTGACACATAACAGCCCAAGAATTAAAATATACTGACGTGCTCCAAAACAGTACCATCTACAATAGGTTTTGCAGGTATGGGGTCAGCTCCATGTAAAACGATCACATTTGTCTTCACTGTGAAGATCTCTAATCCGAAATCCTTGTAGACTCGATCCAATGAGTGTAGAGACATCTGCAAGCCGCTTTCCGAGTTCGACAGAGTAGCCTGACCACCAGCAAACAAAACTGCAGAGTTAACAATCATAAAATGTTCCTGAAGTTCCGTCTGCCAGTTGTATATGACTTCGTATGTATATAATTAGAAAAAGAAGATGATAATAGGCATCCTTGTCTTTCTCCACAATTGACCAGGCCTAAACTAGGAGTCTCTGCCTTCCTCACTTAATTAAGATTTTTTCCACAGAGTCTTTCTATAGCTCTAATAAGATGCGATGATAATCAAAGAAAAAGCGTATAAGACACGTAGAAATAAAAATTAACAGAGCAAGTTCGTAAAATTATAGGAAAATTAAATACAGTAACGTGGGCTACCACATTTCCATAGAAGTAAAAAAAACTCATTGGATAGTCAATGATGATGTCAGCGGTAAGGTGTGTATCGGAGGCTGGAATTTGAACGGAGTAGCTAAAATAAGCATGAAGCTGTCGAGAAGGACTACTTAAAACGCAGTGCAGGGATACTGAGACTGAAGAGAATCTCTAATCATATCAGAAGAAGAATGCACAAAGAAGAACAAATAGTAACCCGTATAGTAAAAAGAGGGCTGAAGTGGTGTGATCGTGTGATGCAAATGAGAGACAAACGGTGGTCACAGTGCACACTGCTCAAAAAATAGAAAAGAGGAAGACTATAAAGATATTGGACGTCAGAAGAAACGTCGAAGCACACGGAATGGACGTGGATGATGCCCTGAATACATACAGGTGTTGCTGAGACACGAGTATATGGCGAGACTCTATGTGTTTCGTCAGGAAGAAGAAATTATACATTGCTTACTACATCTTAAAAGTAGATTTCTCTACTTTTCGGTAAGAAAAAAAGAAATCTCGTTATGAAAAATTTATACATTCCTGCTACGTTCAAATGTCTGTTTCTCTACTTCTCTAGTTCTTAAAAATTATTAAATATATGTATAAGCGATGTTGTTGGACTGGATCTGATGGAACTCGGTGAAAAAGAAAAATATTTAGTTAACTGTAACAGCGCCAATATTGCGTTTTAGTAGCAAGACTGTGGTTTATACAAATCAAGCTAAAATATTATATACTTATGTACTAAACGGCAAAACGTTGGCTGTATTAAGAAAAACTGGTGTCAGTAATATTTAAAAAAGTTTTTTTTTTAATTATTAACGATAGCAAAAGTTTGCAGTAAAATGTGAATGGACCAATACGTTACATAAATATTTGATTTCCTTTTCTTGGATTTAAATGAATGCTGAACCTATTTTTTTTCCTGCCGAACTCGTTACTCCACGCAGATCAAACACTTATAAAAAAGGTCTCTTGCTCTAATAACAAAAATACAAATTTCATTTTTGCTTTCTTTTTACGTCGTTTCTTTTATTTTGTGTATTTATAGATATTTTTTGTAATATTGTTTTTATATTTGGAATATAAAGTGACATTACTTTGCTTATTAACGTACTAGATTACTTTGTAAAATACTATTGTACAGTTAATGAGTATAATAAGCGACGTGTAATATCTATTTTCTTTTTACGGGTATAAAAACTTACAGTCTTTGAAGAAAAAACCATTTTATCTCTGAACAGAAGATTAATGTAAATCTCTGAAACTGTTAATGTAAAGAGTTTAATGAAAAAAAGAAGTATGTGCGCGCGCGCGTGTGTAAAATTTAATAAGGCCACGTCTACGAAAACTCTTTTTTATTGCCTCTTATATTATAAGATATAAACAAGGTGTGACCAATTCGCTTGTACGTTGTATAAAATTATTTAGACTGTTAAAATTCAATTTATTGTTGAGAAAAATTTACACTTATTTGCATTAAAAATAATTACTTAAATGGTAGTATCTTATTGTTAAATTAAATATAAATTCAAATAAAGTTGTGAATGATATAAAAATTAAAAACAAAGACAAGCCACAACGCTCAATACAATTTTAAGGAATAATGTAATTATATTAGCCCGCATTTTTAATAAAAATGTGTTGTATCTTTAATTAATTTTTGAATACTTTTACATTGTCAAAACAACATACGAGGAGTACAACTTTCTCGTACATCCGACTGCATGATTACTGTACAGCTGTTAAAAATTGTCAGAATCTGAGCTCGGTATATCGTAACACTGATCTGATTAAAGTGAAGAAATATTTTAAAAATAAATAATTAAGATTTAGAAAATCAAAGTTTATAACGTATTTTAAAATAAGGACAACTTATACTTTCAAAAATTACGTTCGTAATTTAAAGAACTAAAACAGCATACATCTATGCTACAGGTAGTAGACCTTTCCAGACATTTCGTTTACCTGCAGGCGGCAGTTTCGGCAGATTATAAACAAACCTGATACGTAGTCTATTCTCAGAAATAATCTCATTGATTGCGTTGTACAAGTTATCATAACTATTTTATTTATACAGTGAGTTTTTTTTACTTTGTCTCAACTAGTAGACAATTTGGTAGAACTGGTAAGAGACACGTAAACAATAACGTTATCGTAAATGTTTCTACATTTCATTATCATAAGTAGTCAATCGTTTCCATGTCTGTGTAATATACAAAAATGGAGTGGTCAGTATTAGCGGTTTGGATAACAGAATTAACAACGAAGTTCTCTGTAAAGAAACCAAGTGACACAAGTCTCACAAAAATAAATGTGAGCAATACGGAACATTCTCGTACAGTCGATGGTGTCGTTCTACAAGCTTCTCAACTACTCTAGCCGCTGTGTGTTTCTGCCGAGGCCGCGCTGAAGTTTCCTCTAGAATTTTCGAGTCCTTGTTGAGGTGTTAAATACCCATGTTATGGAACCCTTCAGACTATAAATAGCCAACACCTGCCGCTTGTAAGTCAGTTTACTTCGGGCGATTACTCACTGCGTTTCAAGTGGCTATTAGTGAAAAGTGATTATTGTGCGGGACTCTATCAGTTGACATTATTACTGCGTGTGGACAAATTTGATAGGTTGGGTTAGGTTAGGGAAAAGAATTGAATTTAAGAGCAACAATTGAAACACATGCATTTTAATTACTGTACGAGTATAATCTTTTGAATAACTTGTTGATTACAAACTGTTAATTAATTAAAGCGGGTATTTAGTGACTTCATTGGTGTCTTGTATTTTGTTTTCTAAAGTACCATGTGAGACCGTCGCAACAGTATTGTACAGTGTATCTGCTTCTTACAATACGGCGTGTATTGTGACACACAAAATGAAATTATTCGTTTCACACCTCCCACTGTCGGCTGGACTACCTATTTAATCTCTTGCGAGTCCACATTAAAAGATAAGGTTTCGACAATTACGTTTTTGTAGTTACACGTTTTGGATGCAACGTTTAGAGTGACTTCACATTATGCCTCCTTTTCTGCATGGCCTAAGCTCTTTTTCTTTGCATACGTACACATGAAAGTGAAACAGAACTTCAGAATCTAAACATCGAAACTGAGATAACATGTCCTAAAACGCAATTAACTAGTACAAAAGCTAATACGATAATAGATTTTTCGTGACTTTTAGAAATTATTAGCAATATTTCGTGACATTACAATATTAGCAATATATATTAGACGTTAAGAATATAGGCCAATTTGTAAGACAAAACGCAATTATTATTCAGCGTTGTATGTTTATACAAAACGACGGAATTCAGAATGTTGGAACAATATTTAGCCGATTTGGAAGTAATATTATCAGTTTCAAAGTTTGTCAATCACCTAACTAAAAGGAATAGGCCTATCTCTTTTCATCAACCAGGCGTAAGAATGTCTGCTTCGTCTCTCATGTTTTCAGTATTACAACATATTTTTTCATTAACAAAATTTCTTTCCCTCTTTAAGAAAGAAAGCACGCAGTTTACTTTACTTAACGGCGCGTTAGGTTTCGTTTTAATATCTCTGATAAGCATAAAGTAGAGGGTTATGGCGTTTTTACGGGGGCTAAAGTTTAATACGTATTTATTACTGCAGGCTCTACAAAATACAGCAGCGTGTCCTTAGTGTGTATATTGCACATAAAATTTTACTATTATGCCACCTTTAAAAGAGAAAACATTAGTGCCGTTTTCTCTTTTAATATAACAGTCTAGCTTTTACATTTAACTGAATAATAATGAAATACGGGACTATGTGAGTACGCGAGCACCAAATGTGAAAAACATGTACGTCTGGAGTTATTGTAATTAACCAACCGAACAACAGAATACTTGACTGAAAAAATGCCATAAGAGCTACTTGTATAAGGTTACTCTTATAATTCAGACGGATCTTTGACAGGGCAGACTATAAAGATCAAAATAGACAAACACTCAAGACAGTGAAGTGGAAAAAGCACAAGGAGAACTAAATTGAAGTCACAAGTAAAAACTACGTCAGAAATAAAAATACACATGACATTAATGTGTTAACAATTATTACTTATGATCAAGATAGAGCTATAGAAAATAAAGTGACGAATTTCACAAGAATGTGTGGAACGATTTGGAGAAAGTTGGAAAATAAATGTAAAAAAGAAACCCAAATAAAATTTTATAAAACAATGGCAATACCTACACTACTGTATGGTTCTAAAACTAGGGCAATAAAGAAAAAAGATGAACAGAAGGTAGAAACAGCAGGGGAATGAAATGTCTGAGATCAGTCAAAAGATGTAATAGACGAGATCATATAAGAAGTGAAGACATAAGAAGTAATTTAGATATTTTTTCAGTTAATGAAAGGATTGAAGAATACAGAAGAAAATGGATTCACCACAACAATAGAATGGAAGAAAATAGAATACCGAAGATGGCGAAAGATTACAACCCTAGAGGCAGAACAAAGTCGATAGACCTAAGAAAACGTGGACTGTGGAATAGGAACAGGCCGCTAAAGCCTAAAACCGTTAAGAAGATGACGGTGATGTAAACAATTACTGTTAATAACCGCTCGGTTGCTTTTCACTTGTCCTTCGTCCTTTGTCACTTGTACTTTTTAATCTATACATGATACAGGTTGTCCCAGGAACAGAACACACAGGTTTAAGCAAAATTGAAAGTTAGCGGCATGGAAATGTGTGAAACCCTTACGGTCAGAGGGGAAAGGCGATATGGTGGGAGTGGCTGTGAGATGTGAGAAGAGAATTGCTGTTATCAGAGACGGTGCTGCCAACCTACGAACATTATTTCTAATAGTAACAAAAACTCGCGACTGTTAAGGTTTGTTTGTAAATATCGCGAGTTTGTCTAAACCTTTGTCTAAACAAAGAGTTTTATATTCAAGCAGAGCAGAGATTGCAGTTATTTTTATTCGTAAGTACATAATAATATTTTAAATTAGGTCCAATCGACATGATAATAAGTTTATGTTTGTTTGTCGCAACGAATCTCTATCTATTCGCGGCTGTGCGTGTGTGTATACCTACAGTCACACAGCTGGCTTTAGAAAAAGAATTATACGTTTATTGTTTCCGACGTAAATCAAATAATAATAATAGTAATAATAATAATATTGTAATTGTATTACTATGCAAATCAAGCAAATGATGTGTACTGTTCACAAGGAAGATATTTTACATACCTTTTAAGCAATACCTTGCTTATGCACATTCCTAGGCCTGGGCTGCGTTTCAGAACGTATCTCCAAGCACGGGCTATAGGTTCAACAATAGTTTTAAAACAAACCTCCTTCTTCTAGAAACAGTTTCTTGTTGTCCAGGATTAAAGAGATTCTTGTAATTAAATTAATACGAAGTACGCGTTCCTTTATGTAATAATAAACTCGGGAGATAGTCGAGTGTAATTAAGGAGTGGAAGTGTACAGTTAGTACAGTTTGCAAATTCCATTGCGATAAGAACGGTCAGGAAGGCTGTAGTTTTTTACATCTCAGCAGTACACAATGACAGACCATACAACACTCAGATATGTTTATGAAACATTTTGATATGTAACAGCAACAAATTCCGATAGTGTATTGTTCCAATTGTATTCATTGATTGATTTAATTCACTTTTGTTTGTTAACGTAGATAAACAAGTGTACTGTTCATATTTATTTTTTATATGCATTTTTTACAATTTAAAAGCAAATCTTATTTTCTTAAATCTTTACGCTTTCAAAGTAAACTAGGTACTACTTATTTTATAAATAAAATTTGATACTACACACATTATCATATTTCAACAGGTGGAAAAAAAACCAGCTGTAATAATAAAAAGAAAGACGCGAAATACGCTTAAAGCACACACAATATTTACGAAACATAACACAATTTAGAGAAGAAGGACGCGCTATTATCTATACAGACGAAACTTTCGTTCATTCATCCCACACAACTCCACATCAGTGGTCGCGTGGAGATGACTTGGAGTTAAAATCGCCAATTTGTAAGGGGCAGAGATTAATAATTATACATTCTTGTACAGCGCAGTACAGAATAAATCTGTATCATCATAGGTTTTGTGTATGAATTCATAGAAATTTTTGTGGTTTTTATGCGACCTTCAACCAACCTCTGCAACTTATTTGCCCCTGTCAAAATTTATTTGTAGTGACACTTGAATTCAATTATATTATATCGAGAATGGTATCAAACCGCGTAGAACAACTGAGAACATTCTCCACCCCCCGTCCAGTGTGACAGGTGTTGCCTCAGTCAAGGCCGCGCACAAGTAGGTGTTCTAGTGTGTTCAAGAACGCTTGAGATACGCATTAAGCCGCGGCGTGCAGTAAGGAGGAAAAGCTATATTGGACCTCTGCGCTACCTATAAAAAGCCATATCAGATAAAAAATTTCTCCACCACCGTAATCCTTGAAGTTTGAGGATGGTTTTAGGCATAAATTTGAACCAATAACTTTAATAGTTTTCAAGAACAGAGGTTAAAAACGATCCCATGTCACGAAATTTTTATTAATTTGTATGTAATAAAATTTTTGGAATGCGATGAACTTTCGTTCTATAAGAAATAGCTTTATGGTGTCAGCAAAATAAAGTTAAGAAAAAAATACAAATTTTATTTGGTTTTTGTTTCAATAAAATCTCTCTTTTTGTTTTTGAGATATTGGGTGTTTGTAAAAAATTGTATATGTTGTGTCGGTCCCATGTCATGAAATTCCTTCGTTGTCTACAGAATAAGCGCGCAGCAGAGTTGCATGTAATCGGTTGCATAGTGTAATAGGCTACATTTGAATCAGTGCCCCACAACGAGTGCGTGAAACTAAAAGTTGCACAAGCGCTGCAAGGCTTGCAACTGTTTTGAAATCGATTGCAAGCTGTGCAACCGATTGCAGTAAGTGTAATACACTACATTTAAACCAATGCCCCAAAACTGCTATTGCAATCAGTTACGAAGTGTAATAAAGGCCTAACGCTTACTTTTAGTCGACTGCTTCAACATTGTCAGAACTTATAAAAATTAAAAATTTAAAAAACAGATGTTTTATATCGTTTTGCACAAATTCAAGACATACTACCAAGTACTTGTCATCAATTTCAATAAAATCTGGTGAGAAACTGTATATGTAATGTTTTTAGAATGGTCAGTAATTCCTCTCAATACTGTGTTTTCAGATTTTCACCTACCAGTTAATAGTTTGGACAGTAACGAGTACTGATTCTATCTTTATTCGGTTTCATGTAAATCACACTGGTCCATTTGCAGTTGCAAATTATAATTTGCATTTGGTTTCCCAGAATACATTCACTGGAGCAGCAAATTTAATTTTGGCACGTGGTAATTTAATTTTCCGGTGGGTAGTGGTAGTATTAACACTTCAAACGGTGGTTGTCGTGTATTTGATTGAATCTGAGATTTAAAATTAAATGAACGTAACAACAACAAAAAAGACGGTGACAACAAAGAGGAAGGAACACAGATGTCTTTGTAAGAAAACTTGACAGTTGCATTATCAGTGCATCAAAGATGCCTGTTGTTAAAAAACAAATATCCTGGTAAGATTGAGATCTTTCGTTTGGCTTCCTGAAGTAGGTAAAATGCTACCATAACAAGAAAGTAGAAATACAGTGATAACTGATAAATCAATGTGGCAGCTCGATATAAGAAATAAGTTCAACACTTGTTTTTCGAAACAACTCGCAGGCTATGTTACGGTACGTAAAAAAAAGACACTTGAAGCCCGTGAGAAAAACCATTGATATTAAAAACGCATTTCTTGTAAGCATTTCTTGTAAGTAGAAATACAGTGATAACTGATAAATCAATGTGGCAGCTCGATATAAGAAATAAGTTCAACACTTGTTTTTCGAAACAACTCGCAGGCTATGTTACGGTACGTAAAAAAAGACACTTGAAGCCCGTGGGAAAAACCATTGTATTAAAAACGCATTTCTTGTAAGTATTTGTTTTCTTCGTTGGCTGTTTTTGTTCTGAAAGCAATGTGTCATGAATTGGACAACTGGTAAGTAGTTTGTGCCGATCCGCCTCTCTCCCTTTCCCTTCAGCAGTCCTTCAAACTTCGCGTAAAGCAAGATTAGACATGTACTCGTGGAATCTATAGGATTATCTACCCCTTAACAACAGATAATAATCTTCTTCACTCTAAAAATTAGGCCTTGGTTTATCTGTTCCGGAATCCAGCTCGGCCTCGGTCTACCAAGAGCTCATATCTCAAGACAACCGTTAGTAACCTCTAAGTGTTCGCACCATGTCCCTCTATTGCCACTGATCTTCTTGTATAAAGTTTCATTTTGCCCAAAGCTGATGTTCGGTCTTCATTCCTTTTTCGATATAGAGCGAATATCCTCGTATACTTCCTTCTTCCTACTTCCTGTGCACCTCGTCTACTTCTGTGTGAAAAAATTTTATTTCATCCGCTTGAATTTTCTTTCCTTAATTTTTACCAACGTTCCGTGTTTCACTTGCGTACAGAAATATGATACAGGTACTGTTTCGTAAAATTGTACGCTGACATCCTTTCTAGTTGTATTTTTTATTTTCATTTTTTTTCTATGCATCCTTCTGTAGATGGATCTTAATTTTTCTAATTTATTATTCCTACTAATGGCATACTTGTATAAAATGTCACATCCTTGGCAATTAAACTATTTTTGTTAAAAGTTAATCGTGTTCCGCACATGCTTGTAATTTGACAGTGATGTTGCTGACGACAATGACGATGAAGAACGTTAATTTCGTTTCACATTTACGTTTTTCTCAGTTTTTTTGAGACCGCCGTAGACGACGTATCCGTGCTGAAATGTTTTTGTGCCTCCAAGAAAGAACGTATTTTGGTGTTTTAGCACACATGAAAGCATATACTAAGTAAAATACAACTTCACGTGATGGTCGACTTCTGTAACAGCATGAGAGATGATGAGAAAATACGCTAAGCGAAAAAACAACAGCTATATTATTTCTTACACACAAATTAATTCCAAGCTCTAGACTTACTGTTAAAAGCAAAACTTCGTCCGATAATTTTCTCTGAACACTGAGAGACATGTAAACACTTTTTTTTTTAGATATCTCATGTAGACATGTAAACACATGTAGATAATTTTCTCTTAACACATTACACTGTAAAACTACACAAAAGTCAGCACAGGCAATTGTGCTCGCGGCGCTGTTTTAGATTCATCTACAAAACATAAATTTGTCGTGTCGTCCGAACATAAATTGTATTCCCCAACTCAGTGCCCGGCGAGCAGCAAATACGACAATTCAATGGTAAAACACGTGCACGCGCGCGCACATTAAAGCGTAGTACAAGTTGGACAGAGAGAGTGTCGTGACGAAGGAAATATCTTTTCAACTGTATGTGCAGCAAAACAGCTCTGCTCCTATTGGAGTAATCGCAGATCGTACACCCCAGCGCTCTTGAAAATAAATACTTGTCTCGTTCTTCATTTTTCCTTTTCTTCTTTTACTTCGTACCCTTCATATCCTTTCTCAAGCCGTCATGTACAGGATTTCGTACCCACGAGGCGATTATATCGTACCGCTAAAAATAATATTCGTAATTACGTAAGTAATTAATAATTTTAATTCCTTTCATTCCTTTAATTCCTATTAGATTTTCTTAATAGCACAATTTTTAATTTTTACATTTTCATTAAACCTTTTAAGGAAGAGGGCTGCTCATGTTAGCCCGGCATATGTTTCCCAGTAAAATCCTGTCTATTTCAAGATAAAATAAAAAATCATTCAATTGATGGGATTTACTTGCATAGAATGGATAATGAAAGAATTGTTGATACAGATACAGAATGCCATTGAGGTGTAAAGTTGTTGGTCGCCTACACAAAAGATGATTTCCGGAAGACAGTTTTGCCTGGCCCACTAATTTTAGAAGGAAAAGAGCATGATGATTCTATTACATCCTGTTGAAGCGAAAGACAGAAACATAAATTTTAAAGCGTTTCTCAATTTTTTAATGATCTTAAATATTTTTTAAAGAATTTGAGTTTCCTGAAGGATCTTCTGCTAGTCTTGCAATTACAAATACTATAACGAATGTCCTACAAGCGACCTTCATATTATTGCAATTTGCTGTCAAGTCAAAACGGTTTATAGCAACGTTTCCAATAAAAATTTTCAAAATTGTTCCTAAATACCGGGCTGTTAGGCCGTGGCCGGTTGTTATGAATTATCGACGTCTCGTTGGCAACGTTTCGACTCTCCCCTTGGAGATCTTCTTCAGGGCGCCAAAAAGCGACAGAATATGCAGAAACAGTAGCGGCAGATCTTCGCCGAACGATACTAGGCACTTGTTTCTGGCTGCTTTTACGTAAAAGTGTCGGGTATCGTTCGGCGAAGATCTGCCGCTACTGTTTCTGCATATTCTGTCGCTTTTTGGCGGCCTGAAGAAGATCTCCAAGCGGAGAATCGAAACGTTGCCAACGAGACGTCGATAATTCATAACAACCGGCCACGGCCTAACAGCCCGGTATTTAGGAACAATTTTGAAAATATTGACACCGGCCATGTAAGCTTTAGACAAAAATTATTTCCAAAAAATTTGATTTTTCGTCTCTAATTTTGGCGACCCAATTTTGAGCCCCAAAACAATTTTTTCGAGTAAAAGTAAAACAGTCAACAAAACTGTAAAATACATACGAAGTGAAATTTAAACAATTATTTAAAAGTGTACGGAAAACTCTGTTGATTTATTATCGTGAACAAGCAAATTGTATGACGGTCGTGTAACGCTAATTATGCTGTGGTTCCGTCTAGCCACTATGTCAACGCAAGCTTTATAGCAGTCGGGAAACTACAGCAGTGACACAGAACAATGTAACATTATGCAATGAACACGCTCTGGTGCCATTAAAACAAACCCGCGACAATTGTATGGCAAACGTTGGTGTATTATTCATTGGGCCGAATAATTGTGGTAATTAATTGTGGCCGAGTTTGTCTGTCGACATTGTATCGGACTGCGACCGCTCGTTTGCAAGCGTGTACAGAATTAGTGGGCAAACCTCAAACTGTTGTGTTGTTTGTCGCATCTCTAAGCCCAGACAATGGATATTTATGGAAATTTGGAAATTTATTTCCTTGTTTCCTACTTCCATTTTAAATTTTATACTCTCTTCTAATTTGTTAAACTCTTCAAACCTTTAATTCTTCATCATCGCCCTCCCATATTAACAAGATATCGTCTACATACCTCATCCATTTCTTAATTTTGTCTTTATTTTTCACTGTTGACATTATTTTATTTTCAAAGTAATTCATGTAAATTTCTGCCATTATCGGTGACATTGATGAACCCATTGGTAGTCCCTTCTTCTGAATATAAAACTTATTATTAAACCTAAAGTAATTTTGCTTCAAACACTCTTGTATTACTTTTATTAATTCTTCTTTCTTTTCGTATCCATTCAATTTGTTCTTTTCAATTTGTTTTAACGTTTTTTCAACCGGGATGTTTGTAAACATATCTACTACATCAAGCGATATTAACCTTGAACTTTCTTTTACTTGTACTTCTTCTTTCAGTGTTTCTATCAACTTTTTGTTATTTTCTATACTATGTTTTTTCTCCAAGTCATAATAAACTTTTAGTATTTTACTACATTCTTTTGATAACTTATATGCTGGTGCTCCAATAAACGATATTATTGGCCTAACTGGGTGGTTTCCTTTGTGCAATTTTATCTGACATTTAAATTTAGGCGCTTCTGGATTTGATTCTGTTAGTTTTATTTTATTCTTAAAATATTAAATAAATGGATTAAATAAATTCCACTATGTTCGTCTATGTTCCACTATGTTTCGGAAATAAATTCCGAAAGCGCTCGTCAATACCAAATACAACATAGTGGTTTGTAAAAAATTACTAGTAGAAATTTAAATTAAGGTTCGGAGAAAAAACTTTTTTTTTTTTTTTTTTTTTTTTTTTTTTTTTTTTTTTTTTTTTTGTACTCCACTCTTTTTGTACTGGTCTACCAAAAATTGTATTTAACATATTGCTCCGACAATTACGTAACCGTCTCGTGTCATTCTGCACGTTTTTCAATTAGCTCAGCGCGTGCGGCGTCTGTGTCAAGGCCGTGCACTATCGTAGCCTCCAGACTGTTCGAACTCTTGTAACTACTTAAATTATGTTGGCACACAGCCAGGAGAATGGAAGATTATTTGGAACTTCTGTGGTGTATATATAAGCATGAACGGCCGGCTTAGAAGTCAGTTACAGTCGGCGATTTATTTAGTGGGGATCAAGTGATTGTTAGGGATTAGTGGAAAGTGATTATAAGGTGATATTATTATTGCATGAGGACAAATTTACCTTCAGTTATTGTTGAGAGTACCTTGTTGATTTCAAATTGTTGTTTGTGACTAATTAAAGCTGGCAATCGTTGACTTCATTGGTGTCTGTACAATATGATCGTAGTTACAATATCACTGCCCGTGTATTCATATGTATTCACTGCTGCTTGTCTAAACATCTCTCCATTTTAGCAACTTGAAGCCTGCCTGTGTGTGTGTGTGTGTGCGCGCGCGCGCGCGCTCCAATTAAGATCCAGTTAATAGTAACATTAGTAGGCTCATTTAAACATATAAAACGAGAGTTGTCTTCCTGTTCGTACCTTCTTATGACTTCAAAATTTCTTCTTAAAGTAATACTATACAATAATAGCTCCGTTTTTATTATTTAAAATTTTTAATTTTAGGTTCATGTTTTGGAAATTATGACATTGTTGTTAAGTTAGGTAAGTTCCGGATCTGTGGAACAATCAACCCTATTTTGTAAAGCAATGTAAGTCGAGATACAAAATTAAAGTTTTACAAGATTATTTTAGTCCGTGTATTGTCATATGGATGTAAATTATTGACAACAACAGAAAAACAAGACAGTAAAATTCAGGCCTTGAAAATGGCATCCTTAATAGGAGTTAGAGGATGTTCTAAACACGACCGTATAAGAAATGAGACCACCAGAGAAAAGTTACAAGTTTTTAACTCAAATGTAAAATTAAAAGTAAACGACAACGGTGGAGATAACACTTAGAAAGAACGTCAAATTCCAGACTGGCCAAACAAGTGTGGAAATACGAACCTATAGGACACAGGTGTGTGGGTAGACCCAGAAAGAAATGGCTGGAGGATTTTTGAAGGAGAAACAGGCAGCACCTTGCCTATGTCGAGTTGTGAAGATGATGATGATGAAATATTAGCTTGAATCACCTCATGATACTGCGCTAATTGACACTTTGTTGTACTTATATTGTTTTAATTCGGAGGCAGGTACTCCTACTTATATTTACACGTACTTTTGTTTTTGTAGCGTTAGTCGGCACCCACAGAGTACCACCATTCCAAACTGCGTTTGGATTACTAAAAACTCAGAAAAATTGCCTATTTATAAGCAAGAAAAATATTAAAAATGAATATTTTCAATCATTATGTACACGAATGGTTGATATATTAAAATATATCTAGTGTTTCCTTTCAATGCTGTGTTTGCTAGATACTAGCAGCCGTATTGAATAAATAGCTTAATCGGCCATAAATATCGATTCTATTCTAAACCAATTGCATGTAAATCACACTGTACTGGTTTCGTTTGCAGTTGTAAATTACATTGCGTCTGCACTTCCCGAAACTGATTCACTGGGGCGGTAAGTTTAAATCGACGTCAAGGAAACAGTAACCGGTAGCAATAGTATTAACGTTTCAAACAATGGATGTCGTGTAGATCTATTTGATCTGCACCTTAGTGTATAACTTTCAATCTGCATACCAACAGTAGACAAGAGAAATCCCCAAAGTGCATGCCAAATACAAGACATAGTAATCTCGCGCGTACGTCTATGCTCGTTCTTTCTCAATGCCTTTTTAATTGTTGCTGTTGTCGGCTTTCTAAATTGAGACTGCTCTGTCTTTATCATAATCCCCTACCCAGTGGCGTATCTAGAATTTTCTCTTGGGGGTCTGGTCGGCTTTATACAAAAGAAAAAACAAGTTAAGACTAATCAAAATACTATATTTAAAGTGGCTGAAATCAGTCCCATTAAAGTAAACGGTAATACCAAAATAAAAATACGCGTTATTGAAACATTTTTAACATTGAAAATTTTTATAAGGACGTGTCGCACATTTGCGGCCGATCGCTGGTACGTGATCGAAAATGGGAATCGGTGAGTTTCCATAGAAACTACTTCTTTGTTGTCAGTAACGTAGTACACATATAAAACTTCGCTTATGAATGCGACTACATTTAACTTATAATCTGTATATTGGTAAATGAAGAATGAATTCATTGATTGGTGAATGAACATAAATATATATATTTTTTAGATTTATTGAAGCATTTTCAATGCCCTTCTCTGTGTATTGCATTTGTGCAATGCCTGTAAATTCTTTTACAAAATACTTATTGATTGAATTGATTTTAACGTATACGTTAATGCTGTGAAATAAATCTGAGTTTGTACAGGTTAAAAAAGAGTTACTACTATATTAGCGTAAACAGCTGAAACAAGTAACAGAACAACCTAAAAATTAAGAGCTTAACAAAATTCATAAAGTTTTTTTACCTTCTGAGGGGCTCCGATCCCGTTCGTCCTCCCTCATAAACACGTTCCTGTCCCTACCTAGTACACCCGTCATCTATTCTGATGTATCCCTCAGAAACACAATGCCGAACAGAAACGTATTTATAGAAACTTATATAAGCCGAGCAACGCAAATATATATTGAACTCAACTGAACACAAAACAACAATAAGGGTAAAGATTAACAAGAATATCAGAGGCAACTTTTTTAGGATATTAGGAAAAGAGGATTAAAAGAAAAGAGTCGTATATAGGGTGGTAATCTGATTACGTCACGGAACGTTTTACTTCGTCGCTTATGAATAATTTTTTCGTAACAACGCAAAATTACAAAAAAATATGTATTAAAATGTAGAAAAAATAGTATTAGAACGTATTACGTCGGTCTGTGTAAGGCTGTTTGCGGTCTATTTTGTGGGACAAGTTATACTAGTGTCTTAGAAAGTGATAATCACAAAGGAAAATGCATGAAACGTTCACATAAAATTTTAAGCAGGGCAAAGTCGTAAACTTATAGGAAGATTATATTCCGCATGGTGGGACAAACGTATTTGTATTTTGTGTAATAGTGTTAGAAGAGAGAATTATGAGATACCTTGATTAACACGGGGTCAACTTTTGCACTTCGTTAGAGGTCTCTTGTGTTTATTCTAAACCCATCAGTAGTGTTTTATTTGGGGTATAACCTAACAGTAACACTTAAACCTAATAAGTGTTTCAAACAAAGTTGTCGTATTTATACGTATCTTTTTAATGTATATTTAGACGACACAATATGCAGATATTGCGTCTTTAGTTCAGATGTATAATAAAACCTTGAAATATATTTTAACACTCTTATTTTGACACTGTACGCACGCGATGTTTTAATTTTCTAAGAAACTAAAGATCAGTTAGAGAAAGGAATTTTTAAACAGGAAAACGTTTGCAAAGGCTTTAATTTACGGATTTCAGCAACAACGCTAAAATTATGCCAAACCCCAAAGGCAAACATCCTGTAATTCAAAAATAAAATTATCCAAGAAAAGTACAGCATTAGACTTGACCAGATACAGAATGAGACCGTAAGAGAAGAATTACAAGTTTTTAACTTGAATCAAAGACTAAAAGACTAGAAGTAAACGGTGCAACGAATACTTAGAAGGAATATCATATTCAGGGCTATCCAAACAATCTGGAAATAACCCTATAGGTCACATGTGCGTGGGTAGATGGCTGGAGGACCTTTGAAGGCGGAACAGGCAGCATCTTGCCTATGTCGTGATGCGAAGATTATGGTGGATGATGATGATGATGATTGATGATGATGATGATGATGATGATGATGATGATGATGATGATGATGATGATGATGATGATGATGATGATGATGATGATGATGATGACGACGACGACGGCGACGACGACGACGACGAGAAAATTATCGAACAGGTACAAATATTTAGACGGTGAGCTATCTTTTAATATTGATGATGTGACAATTAAGTTAAGCAGCTTTAAATGTATGTAGAGGACATCTTAAGTGTTCAACGAACATCTACCAACACGTCTAAGAAAGATACCTTATTAAAACTTTACAATACGATT
This sequence comes from Magicicada septendecula, assembly GCA_034769895.1. Lineage (NCBI taxonomy): Eukaryota > Metazoa > Arthropoda > Insecta > Hemiptera > Cicadidae > Magicicada > Magicicada septendecula. The sequence continues at coordinate 85,469,201 of CM068375.1, read as the reverse complement.
TAATAACTGTTTAATATATAGAAGTGAAGCTTGGGTGCTGTCAAAGAAAACGCTCAAGTGACACCCAGGCAAAGATTTTCTTAATTTTTAGTCTCAGAGGCAAAAAATCCAACAATTAAATTAGCTGAATAATTGGCACTAAAGTATTAACAGGTGATCGGCAATCACTAATGTGATTTACACAAATCTGCCTGTTCCGGAAATCACCTCTCACGTAGGCGACCAACGTCTCTACAGCCAGTGTGTATGCATACATTTTGTGGCTGCACGAGCTACACTTTTATTAGCAAATTTATAATCAACTGAATTTATCACTTTTGATTTTTATCTTGTAAACAAAACATATTTCAACCCTTGCGGCTATTCTTGTTTCTCATTTTTTCCCGCGGCAATTGCTGCAATCGTGGCCGATAAAACTCTCATCTCACACCGACAAATGTAATCTTACACAGTGTTTCTGAACGTCGGCTTGTCTGATATTATTTCTTTACTGTTGTCTGCAGAATAAGCTCTGAAAGTAGGCATTTTCTAAATCACCGTGTGTATTTGTACTTTATTTATGTAAAAATTACAATAGACATCCAAAAGTAAACTATAATAGATACAATAAAATAGACAGACATGTATTCTTCAGAAGGGCAAAATGTAACTATTCTTCAGAAGGACAATAATACAAATATTCCACGGCAACCACGGTCTGTGTGTCTGTTGACAAATGAATGGTATAAGCATATTACATAACTAATTTACATAAAGCATATAATGAGTAATATTGTTATGATAATATATTGTTATGATAATATATTGTTATGATAATGTATTGTTATGATAATATATTACCATTACAGTAAATAATGGTAGTATTAGTGTATAATCAAAATGATCAATATTGCACACCACTATATAAAAATTATTCCGATTAGCGCTTTCAAGCTTCACAGCTCATCGTCAGATCAGGAATAGCTGATCCTATTCCTGATCTGACGATGAGCTGTGAAGCTTGAAAGCGCTAATCGGAATAATTTTTATATAGTGGTGTGCAATATTGATCATTTTGATTGTGATTTCAACCACTAACACAAATTTCTTCATTAAATATTAGTGTATATTTAAATAATAATGTATTTATTAATTACGTTGTGTTGTAATGAATAATATTGTTATGAGGTTTGCATAGATAACAATCGTTAGTACATATTAACAATTTAATACCGGAGAAATCAAACAATCTTGTTCAACACTACCGATTTTCGCATTTGTAAAACAATTATTCTTACAAGTACGTAAAAGTGTCAACTACGGACAATATAAAACGGGTAATAAAAACCACCGAGTCAGTTAACTTACCAAACCGTAATTGCACTACGAGTAAATACTTGGTGTCGTTTGTGATCTCACTAGCTTGTGTTTTTCATCCTCCATTTTAACAGACACCATGAACATTGCCAGTTAAAATGACTCCCGTGATAACATCAGGCGGTTAAAACGTAGTCTTGGCTACTGTGTCATTCAAACACTCACACATCAGCCTTTTTGCTACATACTGGCACACATTATGAAGAATTCAGTGTTATACTACGCCTGAAAATTTTAAACAATCCTGATGATTAATATGTAGTCAAAACGTGTCGTACAAATTTTCTTAGTACCACTTACTATTTTATTGGATTTCGCAGAGTGTAGTACCATCGTTGAATTATTAGTATATAGTTAATATTTTGTAGTAACAAGTAAATTGTCCTAATACATAATGTTATTTATGGTAGGGTTTATAAAAAAATAGGTTTTTATTTATAACATGTAGGTTTTTGTCGAATTTTATTTGTTTATACAAAAACAGACTTTTTCAAACCCTTTTAAAAAGTGTGCGGTTCATATTGACAAAACATGCATGTATATTAATTACAAATATTTTTGTTTTATTTACAGTTACTGTCAGACACCATGACTAATGAATCGCATTATCTTTTTTGTCAAACATTTTCATGTTGTAATATTGTACTGGGACTGTACCATTATCGCTAATTTAGTGAGTTACGTTGATATTCAAACAATACAGGAACACAGCTTAAAACAAACAAAAGTTTGACATGCATAAAAGTTGTTATTTTTTGACAATCAGTTTTAATAAATACAACAAAACTGTCTACTTTACATGGTAATAAAGCCTTCGAAAGTAAATAGTTACCAATGGGATAACAGAGTTAGGGCGTGATATATAACAGAGAGAGAGAGAGAGAGAGAGAGAGAGAGAGAGAGAGAGAGAGAGAGAGAGAGAGAGAGTGATCGGAGGTAGATGTACGCTGGGCAATGCGACTTGAAATTAAAATTTAACGGATGCGGGTACTGTACTTATGACGCACAGTAATTACAAAGCATACACTTTACATGAAAATTGTCCTGTGTGTGTGTGTGTGTGTGTGTGTGTGTGTGTGTGTGTGTGTGTGTGTGTGTGTGTGTGTGTGTGTGTGTGTGTGTGTGTGTGTGTGTGTGTGTGTGTGTGTGTGTGTGTGTGTGTGTGTGTGTGTGTGTGTGTGTGTGTGTGTGTGTGTGTTTTACAATTAAGATTCAGTTAATAGTAGCACAAGTAGGCTCATCGAAATCTAAAACGGCATATTTGTTCCAATTTCTATGTCCTTATGATTTAAGAATTTCTTATTCGATGAATACATAATAATAGCTTGTACCTTACAATGCATACAGTATGTCTTATAATGCATGAACGACGTTGTGAATAAGTTGCATAAGTTCAACCTTAAGCAAAACCATTAGACGAACCCTTCAGTCAGCAAGTAAAGGAACATGCCTAAAATTCTACAAGGAGATGGCTCTTTCCACACTTTTTTATGGGCCTAAAAATTGGATTTTAACGAAAGGTCAAGCCAGTCGCATCTAAGCGGCTGAAATGAGATTTCTCAGGCACGTGGCAGTATATACTCTCCATGATCATAGAAGAAACTCAGATATACGGCAGGAACTGAATATTATGAGTATACTCGACAGGATCGACCAGTATCGGCTGAATTGGTGTGAACATCTTTGCCGAATGAATGACTGCCGTATCCCCAAACAACTATGGACCTATAAGCCGAGGGGACGGACAGGTGTGGGACGTCCGATGAAGCGCTGGAGTGACTAGCTCTAATCTTTGCCTATTTGAGACCGGAACAAACCATCCTTGGTTTAATCCGTAAAGATGATGATGATGATGATGGTGATGATGATGACATAATAATAGCTGCAATTTAATCACTTAAAAGTGTTAAACATTAACTTAACACATTTTGTGATACTGGCAATGGTGTTAATGTTGTTACAATTTGATTGTGATACTCCTACTTACAATTAAGCAGACTTTTGTTTGCTTTTCGTTAAGTCGCCTACATATTATTATTAACGGTACCATTTGAAACTGGATTATTACAACTTCATTGAGACTGAACATCCAATACGCATATGTTTATTTGGCTAATCGAAAAATTTGGCTTCTTCTGTAAAAAACACTGATCCGCCCAGAGATCTCATCTCTGGTTCTGACACCTGCACCATTTCTAGAAAGTCTGAGTCAAGCCTGCTGGTTCATGAACACAAAATCCTCCACAGCATTTTTGGTCCAATATGTGTGGGAGGTCAATGAAGAAAAAGGACCAACCAAGAACTGAACACTCTTCTGAAAGAACCAGATATTGTGAAAATTATAAAACTTGGTAGCCTCAGGTGGGGTGGACATGTGATCAGAATAGGGGGAAGGATGAAATGCTCAGAAAGGCACTCACAGAACAGATCTATGGCACCAGGAGAGTTGGTAGGCCCAAACTACGTTGGGAAGATGGTGTGATGCGCGCCATATCCTTTGGACCCGGAACTGGAGAGCAGCTTCACTTGACCGGGACAACTGGCGGTGACTGTTAAAGGAGGCCTTGACTCAGTAATGGGTTGTTGCGCCGCTGAAGAAAAAGAAGAATCCAAAAATTATCACCCAAAAGTTATTTATAAAGAAAGACAATACTAGAAACGAGGATTTTTAGTCATTATTTGGACGAATTGAACGCAAAAAGTCGCAGATATACGGCAGGAACTGAATATTATGAGTATACTCGACAGGATCGCCCAGTATCGGTTGAATTGGTGGGAACATCTTTCCCTAATGGATGACTGCCTCATCTCCAAACAACTATGGAACTATACGCCGAGGGGACGGAGAGGTGTGGGACGTCCGAGGAAGCGCTGGAGTGACCAGCTATAATATTTGCCGATTTGAGACCGGAACAAACCTTTCTTGGTTTAAACCTTGAGGATGATGATGGTGAAAGTCATTAAACGTAGTGTTTAATGAAAATCTAGTGTTGAAAGTTTACTCGGTTGTGACTAATGATCCTATTGTAAACCGACTGCATATAAATCACACAGTATTGGTTTGTTTGCAGTTGCAAATTACATTACGTTTGCATTTCCCAGAACACATTTGGTGTAGTGGTAAATTTAAATTGGCATCCGGAAGCGGTGGTATTAACACTTCAAACAAAGGATGTCGTATAGGTATTTTTGATCTGCGCCTAACTGTTTAAATTTTAATGAGCTTAGTAACAACTCACAACAGTAACCCAAAACACGCCGTCGTGTGTGAACGCGCGCGTGTGCGTGTGTGCTAGTCGATTTCCGTAGCCTTTTGTGTTGTTACTGTTACTGGTTTACCTCCATTACCTTAATTATGTATATCACAAAAAACACTGTCAAACAGAAACGCACATATATTTACTTATATAAAGGTGAGCGGCGCAAATAAATGTTGAATTGAACACCACAAAACATCAGAAAGGATAAACCTTACAAAGGAGACCAGAAAGAAGGTTTTATTAAGATTCATAAAAAGAGGTTTCAAAGAGAAATTACAGGAAGATACGTTATGTTCGGTATCTCATGACGTGAACGAAAGTTTTAATTCGATACCCATATGGATCGACTTTCTCAATACGACGAAAAACGCAAAAAAGGATTAGAAAGAGGATTACTGGAATATTTTACGTAGGTTTTTGTAATGGGATTGTGGGTTTATTTTGTGCAAAAATGTTATAAAAACATCTTTAGGTGATATTTACAAAGAAACAAGCCGAGCAAATTCGTAAAGTAATTTGAACGTTAACTCCGAAATGATAAGATTTTGTTTATTATTTTCATCTAATCTAAAAAAAAAAAATTGAAGTATTTGGTTGAGTCAGTGCTAGGCTACAGATTGCAAAAATAATGCTGTCGAAATGGACTACTTGAGACGCAGTGCAGGAATATCGAGACTGCAAAGACACTTCAAACAGCAAATTAGAAGAAGACAACACAGTAGCACGTATTATAAAAAGAGTGGTTTGATAATGTGTTGGGACTTAAAGCTGGTGGTACTTAAGCGAAACGCGGAATATCTTGATGATCTTAGATCGACGGTTTCAAAAAAAAAAAAAAATGAAAGCACGCGCGTTGGTAGTGGACATGCTTTGGATAGATATAGGTGGCCGACGGGGACGTGCAGACGGAAGACGAAGACCAGATCCCGTTAAGAACAGGAAGAACAAGTTAGACGTTTTATACAACGTGTAGAAAGTTGTTTTTCCAAAAAAGAGAAGAATGTTTAGAAGCGACGTCATTGGTCAGAAATCAGACGAAACTCCATGGAAATACGAATTATCCAGATAACTATAACCCTACAAATTGCGCTTTAGGAGTAAGGTTAAAGCCCTTAGAAATCAAGCTAAAATGTTATTTATTTGTGGTTAAATGGGCAAAACGTACGCTGTTAACTGTACGATACAGGGCTTAAGAGTAACAGGGCGCTGGTATTTATCATAAAAAGGTATGCCTGCACGTACCGGGTTGGGGGCACACGTCACTCTACACACTCCAGGCATAAAAGTTTAAGCGGATTGTATTTAATTAATACAAAGTTTTGCATGTAACTTACGGTTATGATAGTTCGTAATGTGGAACTTAAAAAGACAGTAGGCCTACTGTACCTTCTCATGTTGGTTTGTAAAGTCATACTCAAAAACGGAGAAAACGGTGACTCTGACGGAACGTAAAAGACACTTTTTTACATTGGCGACCGTAATTACTGACTTGACGACGGTAACGATGAAAACGGACACAACGCTGTAAAATAGGATGACGTAAGTTAAATGCGCAGATCGGCCGACGCGGATGCACACAGACCTCTTGACAGTATACGACATTCTGACAGATGAGTTGAATTTGTAGCCGGACGCACTGCACATGCGCAAAGTAACGCACTGAGGTTCAAGACGTAATGCACCACGTAAAACAGTTTATCAGCTTTTATTTTAAAAGTTTCACATTTATGCATTTATGATCCCTATGAGGTGGGATCAGAAAGTAACTGGATTAGTACTGTCGATGCCAAGTCAGCTGACTGGGCTCCCAAAAAGCAAAACGTGGTTACTATACACTATACTAAATACTCAGTACAAGTTTTATAGCAACTGCTTGTCTGGTTTGTTTACAAACGCCCAATGCTGTGTTGTGTGTTAATATCATTTGACGCATTTACTATGTCAAAAAAAATGTCAGATTTTGTAAAAAAAGTTTGTAAAATATGTAAAAATACATTTGAATGGTTACAAATAGTTTATGGGGAATATTGTATGAGTCGTACACAGGTGTTGAATGGTGTTTTTAGGCTTTTTAAAAATGGGCGTAAAAGTGCTGAGAGTGAAGAGTGTTCGTAAAGGCTTTTAACCAGCAAGACTGACCGCAATGTTGAGCTTGTGCGTGCTGCTGTGCGAGAAAATCGCCGAATCACCATTTGTGAGCTAGCAGATGATTTAAGTATTAGTTTTGTAACAGTTCACTCTATTCTTTCGGATGAGTTGGGAATGAGACGTGTTTCTGCAAAGTTTCTACCAAAAGTGCTCATAGTTGACCAAAAATGTGCCCGGGTGTCAGTCGCTCAAGACCTGCTTGAAAATGCTAAAAACGATGAAAACTTCACTAACCCAAACGTAACGGGTAAGGAGTTATGGATTTATGGATATGATCCAGAAACTAAGGCCTACTCTTCAGTTTGGAAGGCGCCAAATTCTCCAAGACCGAAAAAGGCAAAACAGAGCCTAAGCAAAGTCAAGACCATGCTCATAGTTTTCTTTGATCGCAAGTGAATTGTTCATCATGAATATTCTCCAGCAGACCAAACAGTAAACCAGGATTACTACATTACTATCTTGAGGCGGTTGAGAGATGTAATTCCACGAAAAGGGCCACAGTTGCAACAGAGTTGTGAATGGTGGCTTCAACACGACAATGCACCCGCCCACACGTCACATGCTGTTCATTTTCTTGCTAAACACGATATTCCACAGCTTCAGCATCCTCCATATTCGCTTTCCTGTGACTTTTCTCCCTTTCCGAAGATAAAAAAAAATTAATTTAAGGGTAGATCATTTCAAGACATAAAGAGATAAAACAGAATGCGGACGACAGAACTGGAATCTCTTACAGAAGGTGACTTTAAGACATGCTTCAACCAATATGGCCAATGAAAAGCGCTGGAAAAAGTGTATACCAGCGGAAGGGGACTATTTTAAAGAAGACAAATTTACAAACTTTTAGCTTTCCTAAATTTTTGTAAATAAAATCAACCCTGATACTTTTTTATCACCCCTTGTATATTATACCAAACATTAATCCTATACTAAACATTAATCACAAAAACAAGTATTAAAAACATTATAACAGTGTTATTTTTAATTATTAACTACAGCAAAAGATTGCTAGTGACATATGAAAGGACTAGTACTTGACATAAATATCTTTTGCTTCCATAGGATTTATGTTGTTTCTGAATCGACTGTCTTTCCTGCCGAATTCATTTCTCCACGTAGTACAGACATTTGTAAACACGTCTCTTGCCTTTAATAACAAACACACAATTTTCATCTTTTCTCCCTTTTCGTCTTTTTTTTTATTTTGAATATTTAGAGACATTCTTTCATTATTATATATTTTTTTAAATTTAACATAAGAGTTTGATTTTCTTTGTTAAACAGCGTATTAGATTCTTTTTGTAACAAGAGGTCCCAGATAATGCCTCTGATAAGTGGCAAAGTAGAAGGTTACAGCGTTTTTACGGAGGCTAAAGTTTAATACTTATTTTTTGCTGCGGGTGCTACAGGATTTAACAGCGCGTCCTCAGGGTATATATTGTACATAAAAATTTATAGTCAAGTCGCTCGTCGAAGAGAAAACATTAAAACCATTTTTATGTCTGAACAGAGAAGCGCTGTAAAAGAAAAAAAGTAGGTTTATAATAAAAAAAAGGAATTAGCGCAAGCGAAAACGCGAGTGAGTGAAAGAAGGTCACTGTTGCAGTAATTGTAATAAACCTACAACAGAACTGTACGGCAACTACAAATGCGCTGAAAGAATTAGCAAAAGTTTTTGTGTCTCTTATACTAGGAACGAAACGCCCTGTAAATAATAAAAAACTGCTTGGTGGTTTTGTAGAGTTCCTTAGACTAATACGTTTTATTCCTAATCTATCAAAATTTACATTCATTTGAAGCACAAATATCAAATCAACAATTTACACTATTGTATTGTGCTGTAGTTTAAAATATACAGTATTGAGTTCAGCATTAATACATTATGTTGTTTTATTAAAAAGATTTTAATAAACCTCCTTTTATCATACACTTAAAACTTAGTCAGTTACAAAACAAAAACATTCTCAATCTCAAAAAAGGGAAGTGCTCCGTGATATAGACCAAATCACTATGACTATCAGTTTCACTTCTTCTTCTTCTTCTTCTTCTTCTTCTTCTTCTTCTTCTTCTTCTTCTTCTTCTTCTTCTTCTTCTTCGTCCGCTTTACTTCAAGGATATGCTTGCAGCCTGTTCCGTCTTCACAGCCACCGTTTACTTGGTCTTCCTCTATCTCGTTCTCCAAGAGAATTATACTGGATTATCTTTTTTAGTGTTCTCGAGTCACCCATTCTGTTTACGTGTTGCATCCAGTTTTCTTTATTTTGTTTAATTTAATCGTTTATCAAGTATATATTCAGCTCTTGTCTTGTGTCGTCATTTCTTGTGTGATCTCTTAGGGTGCACCTTTGATTCCCCTTAAGAACTTCATTTCAACAGCTTGAATTCGTTTTCTCAGATTTTGGGTGAGTGTCCACGATTCACTCCCGTACACCAATACTGGTACCGCCATTACTTTATAAAATTTCAATTCTTCATCTTTTCGTAATTTCTTTCCTAAAATCTTACGAATTCTGTCACACATCCTCTGGTATCTGTTTATCTTATTATCGATATCGTTTTCATATTCATAGCTTACGTCGCACCCTATAGTGGAATATTTGTCCAATAATTTTATTGTCTATTACTACTTTGGAGCGTACTGGGAATTTTCCTTAAACGCCATTACTTTGTCGTGGAAATTTTTAAAATATAGTAATGGAAAATTTTACTGAGTTGATACACTGCTTTTTGCAATCCGTTTTCGTTTTCTTGTAGGATAACTTGATCTTCAGCAAACAGTAGTGTGTTAATGGAGAAATTGTCGGGAAGTAAGTAGATTCCAGGACCAGTTCGTTGTTTCCAATGCCTTACAACATCCTCAATATATATGTTAAAACAGTAATAGGTTCTGTTTTCTCCTGCCCGGTGTTTGTAGTAATGTCCGTTCATTCATATAAGCTTATTATTACTTCTGTTATATGACGTGGGCATCTTCTTTGCTCTAATATTTTCCATGATCTAGTCACTCGATCAAATGCTTTTTCATAGTCTATGAAGGCAATATGTGTCTCTAGATTATTCTCTTCTTTTTTCGATCAGTTCCATTTTATTAATATAAAAATAAATAAAAATGAGACATAACAAATCTGAAAAATGAAACTGAATGTGCAACATATGTCCGACTGCCTGCCTACATATAATTCCAGTTAAAATAATTTTTATAAACGGTTTCCATTTATATAAAATTTTAGCATTATTTTAATAAAGGTGAAGAAACATTTCCCAATGGAATATTAAATTTTACAAAACAGACTTTGCTTTTCTCAGTTACTGTCGCTGTTCACGGAGATTTATGATTTATTATTTGTTTTGGACTCACATGGTTTCCTTAGCATCTTATTCACATTAACTATGGCTCATCGTAATCTATTTATTTTTATTTCTATATACCTGCTACAGTCGGTATTCCCTAAACCCCTCTATTCTCACTGTCGTTGTCCGCTGCTTAGGTTCGTCGTTCCCTGTGAACGGATTGATTCTGACGCCTTTGGCTGTGGATTTCAGCAAAAAAAAAGTTTTCACAAAAATTACATTGCGGGTGGCGTAACTTTCCAACCCCCAACCTGGAGGACTAGAATTTGACTTCAGGGTGGCCTTCCCTTAGCTAGATTGCTTTCTCTACATCTCAGGAGCCCTACCACTTCCTCATGTTGGTTAGCAGGTGATATTTTATTTGCCACCTAGCGGGGCATGAAAGACACTGTTAAGAGCATCTCCTATCCGCCACCTAGGTAATTGTCCTCTAGAGTTTACAGTTTCTCCAGACTGCAAAGGACAGATGCCTGGATAGATGTAGTGGGCGCTCGGGGACCATAATATGATGAGACTCTGTATGGAACTAGCTGTAGCTATTCATGAAAATAGAAAATGGTATCTCTTCACAAAACAAATGTGGTGAATAGCATCCCGAATATTTAAAGTTCTAATACTACAGAAAAATCTAATATTCTCCTTTTCCTTCTTCTTCTTATCCTCCTCCTCCTCCTTCTTCTTCCTCTACGTCTCTTTTTCTTCATCTTCTTGTTTCTCCTCCTCCTCTTCTTTGTCTTCTTCTTCTTCTTCTTTTTATTCTTCTTCTTTTACTTCTTTTCCTTCTTGTTGTTTTTCCGTTTCTTCTTTTTCTTAAACCATACAAATTAGCCGTTTTTTAGACCCAGCCGCCATCTAGCTAGATGTTTAACGCGATCATCCAACATCATTCATTCCTTGGATGCGTTTCAGAAACCGCCTGAGCAGTATGTTTATTGTAGTCTATGGAGATGTTCTATCCGCAATGCAAAAATTTTCAGGGTCTGCGTGCGTATTGTCCACATTTCAAAGACGATCTTCTCTTACAATTCCCGTGGCACCCTTGACGTACCAATGAAACTTCATTTCCTTTATTCTAAAAACTACTAAACGTAACTTTCTGTAACTTTTCAGAACTTCCCTGGGACGGCTTTCATAATCATTGTTTTATAAACTTTAAGAAATATTTCTCTTAATATTTTCTTTTATATGATATTTTCTTTCATATATTTTCTTTAGAGTGGTGGTAATTGAAATTTTGGCGCAAATTGTGCCCTCCCTAGACAACGTGACTTTACTGCTCTGTAGGTTTGTTATAGGCACATATCCTTATGCAGCCTTGCGAAGTTGTATTGAATGGCATAATAATAACCGATTATACATTTCTACATAAATAAATGGACTATGTTTATTTATGTAAGCCTAAGATGATGTACAAAACAAACATCATTTATAAGATGATTTTGTCTTCTTAGGTGTACATAATTTGTTTCCAGAGGTTTCAGTGTCCAGAGTCTCTATTATAAGTTTGTTGTACATCTTCCTTTTAAGTTTTACTGTTTCTGTTATTGTTCTTAACGTCCCCTTCTCATTGTTTACCGGAGATTGCTTTGGCACCTTACATAGGCGTCCTTTCTTGCGGACAAATATCGCGACCCCTTCCGTGTTGCAATTTCAAACGGTGCATATCATTGTAGGCCGCCAGTTACCTCCGTAAAGTATTTACAAACATTCATAGAATTATTTACTGTCTCATATGATGTCAGCACATCAGAGTGTCCAGAGTTATAAGCACGAAGTGAATATTTAGTTCACACTGAGCTTGTTTTTCTTCGGATCGGCAGTCCAGCTTCTTTATATATAAAGGCACCAAAGTCATACGAACGTCAAAATCTAATTTTCGTAAACGAGATGTCCGTTTAGAATTTTTTAAACCGAGATTAAAAAACGAATAGAAGAGAGTAGGAAAGTTCTAGGAAGCTTGAAGTCTATTTGGTGGGACAAACATATTTCGAGAGCCACAAAGGTTCATATAGGAAAAGCTTTTGTTGAATGAGTTCTGTCTTACGGCTGTGAGGTATGGACGTTGAGCACGGAAATTATACGACAATTGAATGGCGTGGAAATGGATTATCTCCGTAGAAGTGCCGGAGTCTTAAGAAGTGAGAGAATAACCAGCGAGAAGATCAGAAGAAGGATACATGCAGAAGACACAATTATTAACAGAGTAGAACGAAGAGCCCTAAAATGGTTCGGTCACTTACTTCGAATGAATAAACAGAGATGACCGAAGAAAATATTTCAGTGGAGGCCCCCAGGCAGAGGAAAAAGGGGCAGACCTAGACTGCCCTGGTATGAAAACATGAGGAAGGTCTTGGAACATCATAACTTGGCAAAAGAAGATGCACAGGACAGAAATAGATAGCGGTAAGGTGTGGGTATGCGGCAATAACCGATGAAAATCCTTTTGAGAGAGAGAGAGAGATATCTGTTTTAAAATGTAATTCACAATAACAAAGTTTCTTCCGACGGCACATTATCTCACGAAAATTGAAAATTAATCGACATTATAATAATAGCAATAAAAATTAAAAGGGAATCCGTCTTTATATAAGATCGAATACAATGATTGTTCACAGCCATTCTACATGTGTGGCAACCGACAAACAGCATAATATTGGAACAACGGTTTACCAACTTGTAATTAACATTACCAACCTGGCAAACAATTGACAGTAATTCTCTCTTGTTCTCAGTCAGACACAAAAATGTCTGCTTCGTTTTATTTTGTTGTCGTCTCTAATGTTTTCAATATTACAAAATATTTTTTAATTACAAAAATTGTCATACTCTTTTTAAGTAAAAATACGCCGTTTACTTTGCTTAACGGCGAATTAGGTTTCGCTGTAGTATCTCTGATAAGCGTAAAGTAGAGGGTTACGGCGTTTTTACGTCGGTTAAAATTGTATACGTATTTATTACTGCAGGCTCTACAAGATACAGCAGCGTGCCCTTAGAGTGTATATTGCACATAAAATGTTACCGTTACGCCGCCCTTGGAAGGGAAAACATTAAAGCCATTTTTTTTTAATATTAACCGTTTAGTTTTAACATTTACTCGAATAATAATGAAATACGGGAGTGTGTGAGTGCGTAAGTGCAAAAAATGTAAAGCGTATTATTTATATAGAGTTGTTGTAAACGTACATAACCTATAGAGTTATTGTAACAAACTAACCGTCGGAACAAATGGCTGAAAAATTACATCACGGTTAGGTGTACACCTTATTCTTATAATTTAATGGATATAACTCTTAATGTCAGGATAGGCTGCAAGGACTGAGTAAACAAATATTGCAAGTCTTAGAGCAAAAAGCACAATGGTTGCAAATTTTTAAGGAAATAAAAGGGAAATTACGCTTACGAATAAATTCTTAATTTCGTAGTGACCGTCAATCGATGACTTTTAACGATGAAGGGTTTGTGAGGATCGTCAAAAAAGTATAATACAAATTTTAAATTATTTGTGTAGACGTTTCGACAATATTTATTGTCATCATCAGGACCTGTATACGAATATTTTTCTTCTATCCGTACACAGGTCCTGATGACGACAATAAATATTGTCGAAACGTCGACAATAATAATTTAAAATTTCTGTTATACGTTTTGACCGGTTTTTGCAAATCCTTCAAACTTAGAAATAAAACTAAACCTTTGAGTAAATAAAAATTGCAGAAAATACGATCTGAACAGCTCTTGCAAAAACTGTTATAATTATTTATTAGTTAATTTATTAGCGGATAGTAAAGTGTACAATCACCATCATGGTTTGTTGCGACCTGTAACTGTCGTACAGCTAGTAGCACGCCACTGCCACAGAGAAACCAATTTCATTTATCCACGTGCAGTGACTTCATAATAATATAATAAATTAACGAAAAACAACGGAACTGTATAAATCAGTAATGCTGTGGTTCAGACAAAACATGGTAATGGATTCGACCCGGTTTCTGAATGGTTACTTTTTTACAACGCTTAATTAAGATGTACGTGTAGATTTTGATGATAGTTCTACTCAGCAAATACATTTTTGACATCTTCATTTGAGTTTTTTATTTATTTATTTAAAAAAATTACAATCTGTTCTAATATAAATATTGTAACGTGATGTTTCCCTCAACATAAAGAATATCCCTTAATATAAAAAAATTGTATTACTAAAATAATGAAGGACAAAACAATAATTGAGTAATTAACTTATATCATGAGGTATAGATGTTAAACAATAAATATAAGATCATTGTAAAATAAAATAATAAGACCAAGATACTATGTATAACTATCTGGAACCTTGTAGCAAATAACTCCAGTAGAATGAATAAGAAAGATGGCACAAAATAGGTGAAAGCCTATTCACCAGAACCTAACTGGATTACCAGTTAGGAAAGTGTTAATAAACTAAATAAGAATTTAATGAAACCAAACAATGAAGCTAGAGAATAATCCTATCTGAGTGTGAATGAATCACGTAGACAATTCCGAGAATAATTATATCAGATAAGTGTATAATAACAGTTTTAATTTAGTATGAACATGTTACAATGTAGGTTAGGTTAAGAACCATTGTTATATGTTAAAGAAAGAGAAGAATATAAAGAAGATTGTAAGATAAATAATTTCATAATAGAAAGATTAACCAATAAACTGAATAAAGCTAAGACAATGATACATAACTATTGTTGGTTATGAACCAAATAATAATATAAATAGTAAGAAACTCATGTTACACCTAAGGCCTACACATACTGGGTAGGAAAGAAGAAAACAAATTGTAGGCCTATATATAAAACATGTTAAATCATACTCTATAGATTAAAAGATAATGTATTTTAGTAGAGTAAGTTATTAGTAATCAAAGGTGTTAATAATGGACCATGTTTCACTTAAGTAAATGTGGGACAGCAATTGTTTTGTAACGTTTCATGCGGGAATCCTTTTTTGTCGTATTTTTAAGTTTCTATGGACCCTTCCGAAGATGCTTCTCAATTTTCCTTAAATTATTATTCCAGTCAATGTTATTTCGTATGGGATTTAAATTACAGGTAACTAAAATCTTAAATCTGTTTAAAATTTAACGCCGTGACAATTTCTGTTAAAAGTAAATTACGTACCGCAAATTATTTCAAGTTGATGTTGATGATGGTGGCAAAGATGGTGCACATCATTGATTTCATTTCGTATGTAAGTTTTTCTCTGATTGTTTGAGACCGCTTTAGACGACTTACCCTTGAAGACATGTTTTAGCGTCTCCAAGTAAGGATTTATTTTCATATTTTAGTATATATGGAAGCATGTATTGAATAAAGACTACATCAAGTGGGTTTGACTTCTGTAACAGCGCTAATGAAAGGCAATGAAAAACTACAGTAAGCGAAAAAAAAATACACTAATTCTTATATTCATATTTCCTCACGACTATCCTTTTTTATAATTATTAACAGTAAATAATATTTTTTATTCTCCACAAGAATATATTTCTGTATATAATTTGTTTACTTCGGCAGTATTTTTAACTTCTATCTTCAGAAATATATAAATATTCATATCCCAATTATTCTTATATGAAAATTAAATCCAAGCTCTAGACTTATTATTGTTCAAAGAAAAACTTTATTTTGTAGTTTTCTCTATAAACACTGCGAGACTTGGATTCGCTTAACACATTAAATTGTAAAACTACACAAAAATCAGCAAAGGGCATTGTGCTTGCGGCGCTGTTTTACGTTCACCGACAAAACCTTAATTGTTGCGTCCGAAACATAAATTGTACTCTTCTACCTCAGTGTCCTGCGAGTAACGAATACAACAATTCAATGGTAACACATATACACATGCGCCCGCACGCACACGCACACACACATACTCAAACGTAATACAAGTTTAGCAGAGTGTCGCGTGAAAAGAAAGAGTTTTCAGTTTTATGTGCGGCAAAAACGCTCAGTTGCTATTGCAGTAGTCGCAGATTGTATATCCTAGCGTTGTGAAAAATATACACTTGCCTCATTCTTCAATTTCCTCTTCCTTTTTTCGCGTCGTACCTTTCACAGCCTGTCTCACGTCGATGTCTACAGGACTACTACGCACGTGCGTGTACTAATCGTCGTATGGTACAGTGGAAAACAAAATACAAGACACCAATTAAGTCGCTAATCACCAGCTTTAATTATCACAATTAAACCGTTTGTAATTAACAAAATAGTTTTTTACGACAAATCAAATAAAAATTATTCACACGCAATAAAAGTGTCTACTAACAGAGTACCGCACAATTATAAAACACATAATACTTCGCCACAATACTTCAAACCGCACTGTGTAAATCGTCACTTAAACGCACTGTGTAATCGCCCGACAATAACTGACTTCACCGTCGCTGAATGGCTGTATTTATATCCCGCTGGTTTCTAGAATAATCTGTCACTTTGAATGATTTGTTAAACAAACAAGCGCTCGCGAGAATCGACTAGAAACGGTGTCCTTGAACACACTGCGCTGACCGGTATCGTCTGGTGTAGACCCGATAGTTGACGCGTAATTGTCTTTCACCGTCAAGTAGCAGCATTATGTACGCACACACACTACATCTGGAATAGTCGAGAACCTTGTAGTACGTTCCGTATTACGTAACACTTTTTCCGCATTAAGTAACAATATTGTAGCACCTCGATTGCAGCACGGCCCGTTATTGTTACACATTCTTCCTTTGTTTACATTTATCTCGGCTCCATGTTACCGTCTCACATACCAAAGGTTTGTAGTAATATTGTATTTGATTAGAAGTTTTGTCACAATATTATGATTATAAAATAGAAATCGTTTTAATAAGATAATCGTCCGTTATAAGAGACATTCGATTTGATGATGAACATCTTTTTAAATTGGTAGGCCTACCCTTGTTTTTTGTTTATTATCTTCTTAGTTTACCCACTAGCCTTTGAACGCGCACCGTATAGACAACGCGATCGCTCGGTGTCACATTGACAGGGTTTAACTCATTCCTTCCTGTTCGGTGTCCGTAATTAGTAAAGCTAAGCAAAAAAAAAAACAAATTGGCAAATCTTTTGAAAAACTGAAATATATATTTTTGTAAATGGTGACCTTTGCTGCCATAGAAATTCAGGTTATAAAATGGTCAGTAAAATATTGATTTTGACTCTCATAACTGAACGCAGAATATAAATCCTTTATACTAAAGGACAAATTTTTTAAGTCAACAACGCGTAATCTTTCTTGCTTTTATAGAGTCAAAATTGTCTATAATTTGTTATGGCAGTGTGACAGTCATAGCGTGGACAAACAAAATTATGGGATATCTTGATTAACAGAGATTATTGTGTTATATTTGGAGTACAAACTAACGATAACAGTTAAGCCTATTATGGGTTTAAGACAGTATGCAGATATTGTAAGGTTAAAGTTATGGCCCTCGAAGGCTAATATACCATGTGATATCAGGTTAGACACGAAAATTACAGAGCAAGTATTGCTCTTTAGATATTTAAGTTATGAGACTTCTTTTAGTATTGATGGGGTAACTATTAAATCAAACATATGATGCACATATGACACATCTGAAAGTGTTCATAGGACACATAAAAACAAGACTAAGAAAGATACGTGATTACAAATTTTACAAAATGATCGCAGTACCTGTGTTGATACATGAAAGTAAAGCTTGGGTGTTGTCGAAGAAACAACAGCATAAGATTATATGTGCGGAGATGAGATTTTTATTGGCCCTGATTACCGTGATTTGCGGGGCAAACAAATCTCCAAACCTAACTCAAGTGTAGAAGAAGAAAATGATTATGACTTTGTTACATTCTTTTCAATTAAAATAAAAATTATAAATTCTTGACTCTTTCCAAATGTATTGATTATCTTAACTTATTTTTATATAGTTAGTAAATATCTTTTGCTGGCACTGCAGTTACCGTATTTTCTCGTCTATAATGCGCACTTTTTTCCAGATTTTTTCCCAAATATAGGGGCGCGCATTATAAACGATTAATATAACTTACATGCTAAATTGTAAATCTCCACATATATGGTCAGATTGCGCATGGCAGAGTTGGCAACATCGTTTAAAACCAGCAGGCTTAGTAAAATGAAATTTACCTGTAATTTGGTTCGCAGTTTTCACCTCTTCTCCATCAGTTATTTAGACTTATAACGGTACTCTGTTGTAGCCTGCTGTTACTGTTACCTCGTTAGTCTCTCGTTCTTACAGTCGTTCAATACCTGCATTGCGTATGTTGTCAACAAACATACTGTAAGGTCATAATGAGTAAAAGAACGTCTCTGTCGTCCTATGCGGCTCAGTTTAAATTATCCGTAATAAAATTCAGAAAAGAAAATGGCAATCGCGCGGTATAGCATGTATTTGATGTCAAAAAAAGTCAAACCTCCGCTCAACAGTCTCTGAAAGGACCAAGGCGTACCGCGCGGCTGTTGTGTGCAATGTGACGGGATGCATGGCTAGTACAACGCGCCACCAGCCGCTAGTTGCGGTATTCACAGCCAGGGGGCGGCGCTGGTATCTCAGCGCCTACTCAGTTCGGCTTCACGACGCTCAGTGCACGCCGATGTATTTGGTGTAGCGGAATCTAATGTTCGGGAATAGGAAAACGAAAAAGGAAAGCCTATCACTACTTGTGATAGGCGTTCTTTCTCTAGTAAAAAAGCTAAGTTTCCAGAAGTAGGAAATCACTTAGTCGATTTTTTATAAAAGTGGGCTTTCGTCGTTACTACTGGAACGGTACAGGCTCAACGTTTGCCTCGCAGCACGAAAATAAAATTATCGAGTTTCATCTATTTAGTGTATAAACGAAGCATGCGAACAATTTCGATTCGTCTTAAATTAAGAATAAGGACCGGTGTTTTGTCTTTTGCGACATGCCAGTGACCACGAGTTTTGATGAAAAAGGTGCGAAATCTGTTCACGTCAGATCAACAGGACACGACACAGAAGATGCATCAGAAGAGGAGAGTAATTCAATATTGCTTTCTTCAGAAACAGATGAAGATGTTAATAAATACGAATGCTATATGCTAGTGAAAAACTAAAAATATTACAAACTAAACAGTAACTATAACTTGTCTAAGATTTAAGTTGTTTTAAATTTTTTATGATATTAATATTTCTGTTTTGTGTTTATAAATAAATAGGCTTAGTAAGCACATATTTTTTCTACTACTTTGTATAAAACACTTTTTTTGCACAGTCGAATATTCAAACAATGTATATTTTTATGCGTCCTAATACATTTTTTAAACCATTTCTCATTACAAATATGGCCGTGCCTTATACACGAATTACATTTTTTCTGTGAAAATGTTACGATAAAATGGGGGTGCGTATTGTACACGAGGGCGCATTATACACGCGAAAATACGGTATACGTTTAGTAAGAAAGTCCTAGAGGCGACCTTCATACTATCGTAAATGCTATCAAGTTAAAACGGTTTTACAGCAAGATTTTCAATAAAAATAAATTCTTGATCTATGATTTTGCCGCCAGTTTTGGTGCTCGGGGCTACTGCCTCCTTCGACACACCAACGTCTACGACTTGGTAATTAGTAACTGTTAACAATGCAACGGTAGTTTTGAGTAAAAGTAAAACAGTTCACATACATAGGCAATTGACACAGATAGTGAAAGTGAAAATAAATAATTAATTCCAACATGATAAAAATGAAAACTCTTTTGCCTTATTATCGTGAACAAGCAAATTGTATGCAAGTTGTGTAGTGCTGAACTATGCGGTGATCCCGTCCAGCCACTATGTCAACGCAAGATTTACAGCAGTCGGGAAATTACATCAGTGTCATACAACAATGTAACATTATACAATGAACACGGTCTGGTGCCATTAAAACAAACCCGCGACAATTGTATGGCAAACAACGGTGTATTATTCATTGGGCTGTGGTAATTAATTGTGGCCGAGTTTGACCGTCGACATTGTATCGTTCTGCGACCGCTCGTCTACACGCGTGTGCAGAATTAGTGGGCAAACCTCAAACAGCTGTGTTGTTGCATCCGTAAGTGCGGACAATTGATATTAAATAGTTGCTGTGAGAATTCCATTTTTACTTTGTCTACATGTATGTACAGAGTGATTAACAAAGTTCTACTTCCACTTTCAGAGCTTTTTCTACAGACGAAAATACATTAAAACATTTCATATAAGCATATACCCCGAGACGCTCTGTTTATAAGTTATGGCCAGCAAAACGTATTTCACTTTTCCCTTTGTCACAGGTTAGAAATGCGATAGTAAATTTTTATTGGGTGCCAGAAGTGTATGTCCAATAATTTCCGAGAAAACTATTCAAAGCCCGAAAACATGAGTTCAAAAACACACTTTTAGTTAACGGTCAAAGATCATTTGCCGGTTTGCACTAATTACAACACAGTTCAAAAACTGATATAGTCGCATAAGCTCATAAAATCGTTAATGTATAGTACTTAAAACTGAATTGATAATCATCTGCTAATATTGTCAGTCTTATTAAATTGTAAAACAAAATTCCTAACCAATTTTGTTATTGCATTTTTTACCTTGATACGCAAAATTCATAAACTTGAGCATAAACTTGGGTGTAACTTGAGCGTTTCCAACTGTATCCTTATATGATATTTCTACTTTAAGCTGAAAAATAACTGAAGTGCCTATATGTCTCTGAACACACGACAACGCGCGATGCTGTTCCAGACTCGAAAGAATTACGTAACATTCTAAATACTTTAACATGCCCCCTTCCTCACGTTTTCCGACTATTCTATTAGCATCCAGGCCCGCTAAAATGTCACTAAAATGCAAGGCGGCTAAAGTACTGTATTGGCGGCCGAGTTTAGTTACCCCTGGCAATATTACACGTGCGGATCGAAGAGATTGTTGTAGTTTAGTGGAAAGTAATTATTGTGTTAACTAGTGCAAAAGTATAATTAGGTGACACATTATTGTTGTGTGTTGGACAAATTTAACTTGAATTGTATTATAAGAATGCCTTTGTTGATTTTTAACTGACTTTAGTGTCTAATTAAAGCTTGCAATCAGCGACTTCATTGGTATGAGTTATTCTGTTTCCACTGCGACAACAAATTTAGTCTTCATATAAACAGCTGTTTTGAACAATTGATTTAAAAATGTAAATTTATTCATTATATCTGATGATGATAGCTGAATGCTATTGAAAAACTGTAATTTACGAAATAAAATATATTATTGTAAAAAGTTTTATTATTAATAATAATATAAAATGTATAAGAAGAAAAATTTAAGCATTTATGAATATTATTAAGTTATACATAATTACAATATATATTTATAAAATGTATTATATACTCTGTACATACACAAGTGTTTATTTATTTAAATCTAATATGTACAATAATTTTCTCACGTGTATGCAAATTCTGTGTCCGATGGTTTCCAGTGATCTGTATTATGAATATGTTTTACATACCCCTTTAAAGTTTCTGGTGCTTCTCACGCTTCCGTTAACGTCGTTTTTTCGCTGTCCAACAGTTCCCAGCACCCGTCTTGGTCCACGGCGTGGACGTCCTCGTCTTGTCAGCAGCTCCCGCTACTCCTTACGCGAGGCGTATTCCAATGTTAAACGGCTTATATTGTAAGCCGTAAAGTATACGTATCTGCAGAAAGTATTTATTAATTTTCACGGATTATCTATTGTTTTCCACAGTGCTAATATATCGGAATAGCCTGAGGCATGTACGTGGCGTGTACACTGACTTCACACTTTTAACATTGCTTGCTTTTCTTCAGGGCATCGGCCCGCTCTCCTCCTATGTAGACAATGTCAGAATCTAAATATCGGAAATACAATATATATAATACAATATATATCCCAAAACGCAATTAGCGACAACAAAAGCTGATCTGACAGTACATTTATTTAAAGTGAATCGACATTATGATACTAGAAATAAATGTTAGACGGTAGGAATATACGTCTCTAAATGTAGGCTCAAGCGAAACCATTGTTCAACTTTTTACAAGTATCAAAGAAATGTAGAATATTGGAACAAGGTTTGATCAGTTTGGAAATAATACTATAGAGTTCATAGACTGTGAATCATTCAATAAGAAGCAAATATCTCTTGTGTTCAGCCACACATCAAAATTCCTTCTTCTAATTATTGAGTCCTCGTTTTTTCAAAATTACAAGACGTTTTTCATTATCAAAAGTTTCTTTCGCACTTTAAGTAAAAATACGCCGTTTACTTCGCTTAATGGCGCATTAGGTTCCGTTGTAATGTCTTTGATAAACGTAAAGTAGAGGGTTACGGCGTTTTTACGGGGGCTAAAGTTTAATGCGTATTTAGTACTGCAGGCTCTACAAGATACAGCAGCGTGTCCTTAGTGTGTATATTGGGCATAAAACTTTATATTTATGCTGCCCTTGCAAGACTGAACATTAAAGCCATTTTTTTCTTCGCGTAAACAGAACTGATCTAACATTTACCAAAATGATAATGAAATACGGGAGTGTGAAAGTGCGCAAGTGCGACGCTTTTGCTCTGTATGCATCAAGTGTAAAAACACGGACGTCTGGAGTTACTGCAGAACACTTTTACAGGTACACTTATTAGAAGGTGGCATATCTTATTAATGTGTTAGTTTTTTTAATAAAACCACAATTTTACTCTTTTTCAAATTTATCGTAATTACTTCATCTCCATATACTGTCTCCTTTCTACAATATGCATGTTTATATGTGACGTAGTGTTTGGACGTAACTCAAATAAGCTTAAATCCTAGAAAAAAATATTAGAGGAAAAATAAGCTGTTCATACAAATAAATATTAGAGATACTTCAGAAGACAAACGAGCACGCGCAAGAATGTAAAGTACCAATTTATGTGTAATCAATTTCAATAAGCATCTGCCAGGAAAGGGTAATGTTTTTATATAGGTTAATGCTTCCCGCCAGTATTGCGTTTTTAAACGTTCGACTAGCAGTTAATAATTTAGTCGACAGTGAGTATCGATTCTATTGTAAACTAATTTGATTCATGCAAATCACACTGTATTGGTTCGTTTGGAGCTGCAAATTACATTGCGTTTGCATTTCGCAGAATGCATACACTGGGGGAATAAATTTAATTTTGACACACGATAATTAATTTTGTAGTGGGTAGCGATAGTATTTACACTTCAAACTACTTCATTGGGTGTCGTGTATTTAATTTTAAATGAAATTTAAATTTACATAAATTTACCAACACAAAAGACGGTAACAACACAGACTGTGGAGTACACCGGATGTTGTAAGAAATCATGATAGTTATATTGATTATAGAAATGGATCAGAGATGCATGTACTTTTAAAAAAAACACCTAATATTAATAATAATTCAGATTATTTTGAAGATGTGTGAGCTGTACACACATGTTGAGAACAGCTCAAAGGTAATTAGAAAAAGAAGAATTACTTTCTACGAACATATTCAAAGAATGAATCCTGACAGACTACCAAGGAAACATTTTAGCTATTTCAGAAAGCACAAAATGCCCAATACGTGGTTCGGGAAAAGCAAAACAAAAGACATAGAAGGACTTAAGATTAGTCATAAAAACATTGAACAACGCTTACCACTCAAAAAAAAATAAATAAAAAATGGCCATGGTTTTCAGGAAAACCCCAAGAAGAGGACAGGTACCATCGGGACTGACAAAAGGAGAGAGACACCGATCAAGAATGAAGGAGATGTGCCAGAGGAGGAAGAGAAAGAGAAGAAGTTAGGAACCAAACGTAGTCCACATTGGCTTATATTTAAAAAAATTCAGATAATAAAATTTTCTACCAAGTGCCGAGCGACTACTGGTCAGTGTTAAAGGACTCTAATGTCAAGTAAGATGCAGGTTTTTGATAGACTTTCTGAGGTAAATAAATTAGAGAATCGTATGAAAAATGGAAATATAAGTTATATTTGGTCTCATAAGTTTTTCATTTTTTTATAATGAAATTAGTGAGGCATAGTTTTTAGGCTACCATGCATTGTTCCACGGATGCTTCTCAGTTTCACTAACTTATTATTTCAGTCCTTATGTTATAAGATTTCACATACCAGGTAATTAAAATAATAAATGTTTTAGTGAAGGATTTGTGAGGATCGGTCAAAATATAACACAAATTCTAACTTATTTGTGTCGACGTTTCTACAATGTTTATTATCATCATCAGGACCTGTGTATGTGTATGTGTACGAGAAAATTATAATATTTATTTATAATATAATAAATTATAAATTTTCTCATTGTCTTAAAGAAAACATTTGAAGATGTAAACAAACTATCTCAACTCCTTCACATATACAATGATACATACATACACACGCACACGCTTCTACGCACACAGACTCACATACACAAACACGTTCACCCAAATAATTGTTCTGTTGTGTTTGACGTTTTTTTGTATTCATACACAGGTCCTAATGATGACAATAAACATTGTCGAAACGTCGACACAAGTAAGTTAGAATTTGTGTTATATTTTTGACCGATGCTCATAAATCCTTCACTTAAAAATTCATTGATTGACGGTCACTACGAATTTAAGGATAAAATAATAAATTTATTTAAAATTTAGTCGACTACGACTATTTCCGTTAAAAGTGAATCGTGTACACCAAATTTTATCATGTTGATAGTTATGATGCTACTGACAATGGTGATGAAAATTGATTTCATTTCACATTTACGTTTATCTCAGATTGTTTGCGATTACTACCTTAAACGACTTTTCCGTGTTGAAATGTTTTAGTACCTCAAAGGAACGATCACACGGTAACACGTACTGAGTAAACGTGGCGAAGGATTTCTGTAACTGCGGCGACGAGGGACAAAGCAAAAATACACTTGTGACGATTTCATTAATAAAAATTATGGTAATTAATAAATAGGTAATGTGTAGGCTGAGAAATTTTAAATTTTTAATAAAATCGCACATTTAAACTAAATCTTATTGCTATCATTAAATAATAATAATATTTAATAAAAAGTCTAATAATAAAATAAAAGGAATACGATTGTACAGAAAGGGTAAACCTTGTTAATTAATCCTGCATAGACATGCGCTAACCAGAATTAACTTGATTTCCGACCCCTAAACAAACTAAATAGACTTGTAAATTTGACCTTATTTAAATAATTAAACAAGACCACTGTAATGTACTTTAATAACGTCTGTATCTAAGAATATCTCTGCTTAATTAATTAGTCTTACTTTAATCCTTTAAATAAAGAAGTAACATGGAACTACTTTTATGCTGAATAGTAAATGTCGCGAGATTACTACTCTCACCCCTTAACTAATTTCACCCACTTGCAATGGAGCGCTCACGCCGTAAGCTGCTCACAGCGTTGGTTCGCGACGCGGATACAAATATGTGAATGTTCGATAAAGAATATTTAAATAACTAAATCGTGCGCCGATGACATCTCTATGAATTCTTAAATAAGAAACTATGTAATTTATACAGTACTAGAACCATGAGGTAAAATTCAACTAATAAATAATCATGTGAAGTGAATACCAGTGAAACAAACTTTCGCTTTATTTATTATAACAACTACAAGAATTACTACAGTCATCTAAGAAGAGAGTACCACACCCAGAATGAGGTAACATACGTCAGGAACTTCACCTTCACCGGATACTAAGGTAACGACAGACCTTCAGGAAACACACCGAGGACCGAAGAGCCAAATCTGCATCGACTACAGAAAACACAGGTGACATGGAGGCTTGTCTTCCATGGTTATGAAATACTAAAATTATAACCAACAAAAGACAATTTAACTCACCACTTTAATACTTTAAAAGACAGACATTATATGTAACATGTAACCTGTAATCTAATAAAACTGTTTGTAGTAACAGAGTAAAAGTTTAAACTGAAAGATTTATTGTTTTAAAAGATTAATAAAGTCCATTCTTCAAATGGCACAATTTTCAAGATTGTATATGGCGAGTGACCATTATTAACATACAGTATTCAATCCCGGATCCGTGGAATAAATTAAATTGATGTACATCTTATTTTGAGGGCCCTTGTGAAAGAATAAAATATATAATCATCTTGTAAACTGTAAGCTGTTGAACCATATATGTTGAGAACTTTAAATAGAGAAATTAATCTCATTATGTAATAAAGAGATGTCATCTTTAGTACCGACAAAACTGAGTGCATAAATCAACAGTCTCCCCTTCCCACCTTCCCAGTATCCTTTTATATTAATTGTTTAGGTGTTGTGATTAATTTTCAGCTCGTCACAACGAAGGCAGCTGTTTAATTGGCAGAACCAATTAATGCGGGTTCCCTACGTTATAACACAAGGTAAGATGTTATACACTAAGCAAACAAAAAACCAAAGCTGTGGTAATTCTCATATGCAAATCAAATCCAAACTCTAGCCTTACTGTTAAAAGAAAACCTTTATTCGGTAATTTTCTCTATAAACACTGCGAGACTTGGATGCGCTTAACACATTAAACTGTAAAACTACACAAAAGTCAGCAAAAGGCATTGTGCTTGCGGCGCTGTTTTACGTTCACCGGCAAAACCTAAATTGTCGAGTCGGAAACATAAAGTGTATTCTTCTACCTCAGTGCTCGGCGAGCAGCGAATACGACAATTCAACGCTAACACTCTCTCTCTCTCTCTCTCTCTCTCTCTCACACACACACACACACACACACACACACACACACACACACACACACACACACACACACACACAATCTCTCTCACTCGCGCGCGCACGCACACACGCCAACACACACGCACACACCAAACGTAATACAAGTTGTGTACAGTGTCGCTACAAAAGAAATATTTTTTCTGTTTTATGTTGCTATTGCAGTAGTCACAGATTGTAGACTACTATCCCAGTGCTGTAGATAACAAACAGTTGTCTCATTCTTCATTTTCCTTTTTCTTCTTTCGCGTCGTACCTTATATCTTCTCTCAGGCCGACGTGTGCAGGACTGTTGCGCCCACGTGTGTTATTTTAACACGCCGATTATCGAACGTCCCGTTGTTTCTACGCGTTCTGTCTTTGTTTAAACAACGGCTCAGTTGTTAAAAAAAAGTTTATCTCAGCTCCATGTGACTGTCTCACATATCAAGAGTTTGTAGTAGTTCTGTATTTATTTGAATAGAAGTTTTTACACAACATTACGATTATGAAATTGGAATCGTTTCAATAAGACGGTCCACTATATGAGACCGTGATCTCGTGCATCTTGATGGCGTGCATCTTGATTGTTTATTTTGGCCAAGGATCGACTAAATTACCCAATGCATTTATTTCAATTTTTGTTTCCCGCTTCTTTTTTAATTTGTATTTGCTTTCTAATCCTGTCACTCTGTTTTTTTTTCTCTTCCGTCCAGCTGTTATCTCTTTTGTTTTGGTGTTATTTCTCTACTAACTCTTAAAAGTTTGCGTCAGTAGGTAAAAAGGAAAAGTCGCCTTTTCCTGTATTCTGTCCTCAGCGATCTTCATCTCTTTCAGTCCTTATTTATCCCTGTATCCAATGGTTACCATTCTTATTCCTAAAACGTGGCTGACCGTTTTGTGACTCCTGCTATTGTCCGTCTCCATTATGTGACCAAAGAACCTAGCTCTTTCCTTCCGTGCTGTATTTGACATCTTTTCCCTTCTTTCATTGTTTTTAGAGATATCTTTGTGTATCCAAATTACTTTCCTTTGTTGTCAATGATTTAAAGATTTTTGAAGTTCATAATTTTTAGATTGGTATACCCGCTTATTTAATATCTTCTAGCTAACTCTCCTCATCAGTCTACGAACTCAGGCCGTGTATTCAACGCGATCAATCGATCCTATCAAACCCTCCAGCTTTCCGCAGCGTTTAACTCATTCTCCCTGTTCACTGTCCGTAATTAGCAGTGCCATCCAGAAGAACATCTGGCGCCTCTTTCGGTAAATTAAAATGTCCTTTTGTACCTACGACAATTTCCGCAAACGGTGTCATTTATTTTCGCCAAAATGCTGGTATTCAAAATAATAGCATAAAATTGATTTTAAGTAACATAACGTAGAATGTAAACTAAACATAACTAAATATAAAAATATAACTAAATATATCACACATGTGACAATAAACATTGTTATATACGAGTTAGTTTACTTTACACAATTAAACGTAAAATATTAAACACAATTAACAGGACGAGTTAATATAATATCGCTGGTTCAGCCGAAACATACAGAAACGTGTCTTTTATATCAAAGTGCAAATATAAGCCTATAACGCTCAATTTGTTTTTTGAAAGGCAAATGTCGATAACCTTTGCTACCTTTAACGATTCTGTTCGATAGCTTAAATAGCAAAAATGTGGCATATTTTGATTAACAGAAATAAACCTAGCTCAAGGTATTACGAGGTACTGCAGAAATAGGCTACAGCAATTGTTGAAGACAAACTTGGTAAAAACGAACGTAAAGAGTTAAAACGATTTTACAGCATTATTTACAACAAAATTACATTTCGGTTCCTAATATCTGTGTCTACAATTTTGAGGCTCAAGGATAATTATTTTGAGCCTTCAGTATAGTAACTGCCTTCAGAACTATGATACATAGACTTAACAACATCCCACTACATGGAAAAGACTACAAAGACGAACTAAACACGATCAAATATTTAGCAGAATCCAACGGATACAACAGAACAATAGTCAATAAACTCCTACACAAAACAAACAACAGACAAAGACAGAAAACAACAAATTCATAACACTAACATACATCAATAAGCAAACTGAAAAAATAGCCCACAAATTCGAAAAAGCAGGATACAGAATCGCATACAAAACTGCAAACAAAACAGAACATTCTACACGTACACACAAAAGGCCGAAAACTAGACACTCTTGAACAATTGGAAATATACAAACACACGAAAACACATAAAAACGACATCCTAAACGAACAGACACAATTCAAATCACACGCATTATTCGAACATATCACACACACACACACACACACACACACACACACACACACACACACACACACACACACACACACATCGATCCTTCAAAAATCGATACCGTCGCCAAGAACAAGACGGACAATGCTCCCAACGGCAGCCTCTGAAAAAGCTTTTTAAAAGCAAAAACTGGTTCAGGCTATAAGGTAAAACTTTTACGTATTTATCCATAAAAAACATTGTGTTCCGAGTCGGTAGTGAATTAATTATATTTAGTTAAGTAACGGACACGTCATTTACAACGAAATCCAAGAATTATTTTGAGTAAACGTCAAAAATCAACAGACAGTAAGCAACATAGGTAGTGACAACTAATAGAATTCTTTAGCTTTCTGATTACGAACACATTAAAAAAAGAAAAATCTTTTAAACTCTGTTGACTTATTATCGTGAACAAGCAAATTGTATGACGGTGCTAAATTATGCTGTGGTTCCGTTCAGCCCCTATGTCAACGGAGGCTTTACAGCAGTCGGGAAACTACAGCAGTGACACAAAACAATGTAACATTATGCACTGAACACGCTCTGGTGCCATTAAAACAAACCCGCAACAATTGTATAGCAAACATTAGTATATTATTCATTGGGCTGTGGTAATTAATTGTGGCCGAGGTTAAGCGTCGGCATTGTATCGGTCTGCGACCGCTCGTTTGCACGCGTGTACAGAATTAGTGGGCAAACCTCAAACAGCTGTGTTTTTCCATCTCTAAGCGCAGACAATGGATATTAAATACTTGCTGTGCAAAATCAATTTCTACTTTGCCCACGTAAATCTAGAGAGTGATTTACAAAGTTTTATACCCACTTTTAGACCTTTTTCTACAGACGAAAAAATATAAAAAATTTCACGTAAACACGTAATTTATTATCGCCATGTAAGTTACGGCCAGTCGAACGCTTTTTGGTGTAAAAGATACAAAATGCTATTGTGAAACTCTTCTTTTCTCTGAACTTATCTCCAATACTTACGAGAAAATTCTTAAAAAGCCCAAAACTGCAAGTTAACAACATGCGTATTAATTAACTGCTACAGAGCAAACATTTGTCTGGTTGCTCTAATGACAACACACAACACGATGAAATTGATATAGGCTATACTTCTGTAACTTACAGAATTGTTTGAAGACAATATTCAAACTTAATTAATAATTACTGATCAGCTGTTGACAAAAAAAAGCTTTGCTTAGGTGTAACTTGAGCGTCACCGAACTTATGTTTATATGAATTTTTTCTATATTTTAATTTGTAGAATAAGTTATGAAAGTGGGAAAAAAATGTTCTGACTCCTGAAATGCACAGTGTGTATTTTATATCCTTTATGTACATAACATTTATGTTCATACTCTAAAGTAAATATTTACAAATAAACTCTACAATATTTACTCTATAATATTTACAAATAAAGTGCGTTTGGTAGAACAAAAAGTATTTTCTCGAAAGAACAAAATGTAACTAAATAACACGACCCATCAATATAAATAGCAACAGCAATCTCTGAGTTAACAGAACAAATGGTTACAATAAAAAACTACATTATATAACACACAAATATTACTATATTACAAAAATAACGTATGTAAACGTATATTAATAGCAACATAATATTATATTATTGAATGAGTTTGGTGTATATAACAATCTTTAGTGTAATGGAATAAAGGGGAGACCCTAGGATTTCATTTCGGGGGGATTTTTTCAACCACATTCGATTTCGTAGAGTATTGTTTTGCTCATATTATAACGACCAACAAAATAAAACAAATGGGCAAATAATAGCTGTAACTCACTAATTTCATTAAACTCAATTAAAAACATACATCAGATAGACAATTTTTCTTGGAATCCTAATATAATACCTTTATGTGGAATATAAATACTTTAAAGAGAACGTTAAAATTAAGAAAGTGAGGGATAACAGCATGTATATAAATGCTGGAAATATAAATGTATATAACAGGGTTTTTGTTATAAATTGTACAGCATGTAAAATAGTGTTAAATAATTTTGTAAAAAAATGTTATGATTGGCAGTCTTTTTCAAAATGAAAAAGAAAAAAGAAAAAAGTAAAAAACCGAAGAAATATTACTACATACTTTGTTAAACAAGTGTTTTATTTATCCTACTTGATATCTTAAACATTTTCATTATATGTTTATTGTATGTTGCATTTAAAAAACACCAAAATATTTAAGTAAATTTGGTCACATAAAGCGCGTTAATTACGCGAGTGCATAGGATAACACTGGAGCTCCTAACGTCACGTGACTTCAAAAGTCGTGGCCTGTCTTTCACTTAGTCCTCGATTTACGGCCAACTAGCCGATAAATGCAAACAGTCCCTTCGTTGCGAAATTAAATAAATCAGCTGACATGGTTCAAGCGTAGCGTAAAGCACGTCGTCACATGAATCTTATATTTCAAGTTGCTTGTAACCAGCGGAATCGTGTCCTACTCTCAGTCACGTCAACTTCTTTTCAATTTTTACCATTTCTTTTAATATATGTTATATTTATTATTGAGTATAAGGCCTAGTATTGTACATTACTGTTTAAACTCGTCATTGACCTAAACAGTAATTTTGTTTAAATTGACAAAATTTGTAATTGACATTTTAAAAACACACAAGCACTTTTAAATTTTTTGCTCCATTTTTTTAGTTTTTTTTTGGATTCTAGATTCTTTTCTTATGGAATATTAAATAAAATATAAATCATACAATCATATGTTTTATCAGTGGCGGCTGGTGTTATGGTTGCAGCGTTGGACAACCACCAATATAGAATAAGTAAACTATAAAATAGTATACAAAAACATTAAGCAGCTAAAAGTAACATAAATTTCAACGTAGAGCCTATTAGATCCTACGCGGCAATGTTCGCGTACAATCTAATGTGGCGCGCAGGCTGGTGGTTGTAGGCCGTTTGCAACTTCAACAGTATATGGCAGAGCTTACTACACAAAAATATGGGAGGACGTGCTTTACACCTGCCTTATGTTCCCAATATTAACTAGGCGGTTGCAAAGATTCCGCAACGCTCCACTAGTAGCGCTGTAGCGCAACTTTGTGTCATGAAATCAGCACAGACTTCTTGATTTATAAGTTGTGTCAGGTTTTGTGTTTACGTTGGTTCAAGGTAAATGTTATCAGTTGTTTGAGATTATACAATTATAGTAATATTTTGTATAATTCTGATTATGATAGATTAATGTCTTTTAAGCGATCTCCCATCCACTCAACCAACTACTGCAACCACCAAAATTTGGAACCATCAGCCGCCACTGTGTTTTATTATGCTACCAAAATTAACATTCATAAAACAATTAATCTTTTAAGTACGTACAAGTGCCTACTATAGACAATGTAAAATTATAATAAAAATGGCGGAGACAATTAATTTACTAATCCGTAATTATACCAAAAGCAAACACTTGATGTCACGTGTGATAACACTGTAAACGAGTCTGACCGTCGACATTGAATCGGTATGTGCCCCCATGTTTGTACGCGTGTACAGAATATGTGGGTAAACCTCAAATTGTTCTATTGTTGTACCTCTAAATGCAGATAATGGTAGATATTGAATACTTGCTGTAAAAAATCAATTTTTAGTTGTCTATGTGAGCGTACGGAATGATTTACGAAGTTTAACTCCCCTCCCTCTCTCCGACTCTCTCCGATTTCCAAACCTTACTGTACAGACGGAAATTAAAAGTTCACATAAACATGTGTTACGATTTGTTTATGAGTTACAACCAGTCGATCATTTTCTGCTATTTTATGTCAAAGGTAAAAAGTGCTATAGTAAAATCCTATTGTATCGCTGACCTATATTTCCAACAGCTACCGAGAAAATTCTTGGAAATTCTAAACGTTGCACTGCTGTAAAATATAACAGTATATGGTAAGGCATAAATCTGTGTAAAATTGACAAATTTATAATTTACAAAATAATACTGTCAGCAATATTGAATGTATGTTAAAGCCTACGACCAAGCTTTTGCTGGGTATAAACATTTGATGTGTAAAAACTAATTAAAACCCCAAAATTGTTGTAATTATTTATAAAACTCGTTAATAAGTTGAAACTATTAAGAAATTGTTTTACATAATATGGAATTAGTTTAGTTACAAATTGTGTTTTGATAGACTGTCATAGAACAAATGGAACATATTTGTGAATAACTAATCAAGTTTACCTACAGTTTATGAACAAATTTGTATTATAAAAAATTGATAAATCACTCACTATGTGAAAATTAAAAGTAAAAGGACTATAACTATGTAAAATTTAGTAAGGTTAAGTATATTTAGTGAATCCAGGACATTAATAATTGCTACATGTGCGAAATTATAAAAGTGATTGTTGGTAAGAAAAACGTAAAGCTTTCTATTTCCGGGACGAATAATTATTAGACGCGTGGGTGTCGAGAAGCGTCACTCTTGTTTTAACAGTCATCCAGTGCAGACGTATTGTGAAGAAGTGAAATAATAATTAAAGTGTCAGTACAATGTATAAGTCTAAAATTACATTTTTTTAATTAATGTTCATTAATATTTGCGTTTTTGGTCTAGTTACAAGACAACAAAACTGATACAGTTGTGTAAGATTACAATACTGTTCAAGTACAATACTAAAAACGTAATCGTTGTTCTGCAATGACAATCTCTGTGTTAATAGACAATTAATTGTATTACATATAAACACTGCATTATATAAAGTATAAATGTCAGTAGATTCTACAAATAATGTATCTAAGGTATATAGTGATTAATATAATAATACTGTTATGAGGTTGGCATAGATAACGAGCTATAATACAGTATATTTAATAGAGGAATATTTAAATACCAGAGAAATCCTACAAACCCGTGTTCCGTTGACACTACAAAAATTCATATTCGTAAAACAATAATTCTTTAAGTACGTAAAATGTTTCTACTATAGACAATTTAAACGAATGATATAAATTATAGAAACAGTTAATTTACTAAACCCGTAATTGTACTGGAAGCACACACTTGATGTCATTTGTGATAACACTCGCAAGAATTGCCGCGTTCTAATCACTTGGAAAGTAACTGGCTAACTGACTGATCCTATGATCCACGCTTAAATTGACGTCGCCATCAAAGTTAATAATAACGTAAAAATCGTGAAGTCGTCAGAATGTATTCCCAGTTTTTCTAGAGCATTCTGGAAAGTAACGCTGAAGTATACACTTGTAGATAACATCAAAATGTTCTGTCTTTAAAATTTGTTGACGATCATTTTGTTGAAGCTGTCAGTCAGGCGTAGGCGCATGTGACACACCGTATGTGTGTCTGGGAGAGAGAGAGAGAGAGAGAGAGAGAGAAAATTCTTAGATTTTTGCTGCTATGGTGTGTCTTTTTCGGATGAAATCCAACGTTGTTTTGCTGATTTTCCCAAAGACTTTTTCGCAACGTTTCGACAGATTCACTCTGCTAACTTCAGGCTGATTTATCGTCGACATTTTTGGCTTAAATTATTTTTTACCTACACCTATATTTGTACTGCTGAGTAGTTGAGAGGCGCGTTCCTATTGGTTACCGGCCGAACTCTTGTTCCTTAAAGACTCGTTCGTTGGTGGTGTCCGACTGGTGTTGTAAGCGAGAAGTACAGCTATCCGACGGTTTAACATGGTATGTAGTCTGTCTTCATACTGTGTTTCCGTAGAATTCTGCTGATCCTATCTTCAGTGCCTCGAATATAGTCTAATGTAACTGTCTGTTACATTGCCTTCTTCAAAGAAGCTGTTTTAATTGGTATCTTGTCATCTAGTGACCCTATTTGATTATAGTGTATAGTGTTATATACATATATACAATAGTGTATATTGTATATATTATATACAATTGTAAAAACGTCTTATAAAGCTTGCAATGACCCCGCAGTAGCCTTTTAAGTAACATATAACACACTTCTGAGTGTGTCCAATTCCTGTGTTTCTGTATTGAGAATCTGTTACCTGTAGCAAACAGTAAACCAGAGCTTTACTGACATAGAGCCTCTAGGTGATCTAGTGGCTAGCACGGGCGATTGACGTGCTCGTGCTCCAGGTTCAATTCTCGGCGGAGGCTCCGTACGGCTTGCACTAAGCGTCGTGAGGCAAAACTGAGTAGCCACTTGAGCTAACAGCGGCGCCTCCTGGCTGCGGATACAGCAACTAGCGGCCGGCGACGCTTTGTACTAGCCATGCGATCGTCCACTAAACACAAAAACCGCGCGGTAAACTGTCGACTAGTTTTTTTTTACTGATAAGCCTATATAGTTGCGTACAGTTGAACCGGTTGGTAGTCACAGCTGGCGTTGTAATACAGATTTCTGTGTTTTCCTTCGGTAGACTCGTCCGTCTCAAGAAGAAATAGTTGTTCATCATTACTAACCCCAATTTACAACCATTAGTCCGGAGTATAAATACCTGTAAACCTGAGAACGTGATAATTATCAATACAATCAATGCTGTGTGAGTGGATTGTTTAGATAAGTTGTAAGATAACAAGGTTGGACAGGATTTATAATCGGGAGATTAAAAGAAGAAACGGAGTTCGAGAGTATACACTAAGGTATGCTTAAAATAAAACACTTACGTGGTATAAGCACGTTACAAGAACCAGTACAACAGATGCTCTGGGGAATGAGAAGAAGATGTAGACTTTGCGGGTTCTGGAGAGATAAAGGCAAAAGAAATTTCTCTGGATAACATTTTGGTTTGGTTTCGTACCTGTTTAATTAATTTTGAGTCCCCATTTGTTATTTAAAACCCAATATTTTTATGCGGTTCTAGTTTTCGTATCATTCTTACGTCCATTGCTCGTGTTTCAGATTCACACTGCTATTTGAAGACACATACTCTATAAAACTCCTTTCCGATGGTTCAGACTTTATGAGTTAAACTCCTTTTTTGGACAGAATCCATAGTATGTGATGTTTAAATTGTATCGCCTTCAGAATATTACCTAAATCTGAGGGAAGAGGATATACCAACTGGTATATATCGGATATATCTGCTGCCCTCAAATTTTGATATTATTCTGAAGGTGATTATAGATTACGAAGGCTCGAAACATCACCATAAATAAGAAAATACCACGGATTCTGTCCAAGGTATGAGTTTTACCTGAGCGTATTCTAATTAAAACTTTTGTATAGTAAAGTTGCGTTTAAAGTTGCTAAATTATTACAGACTTTAATTCATTTATGCAAATTAAGGAAATGCTACTACTATGCAGAGGTATAAAAGACGCAGAGGGCAGCGGAATAGAGTGAAATAGATTAAGCAAGCGACGATGAGGGGAGGGGGAAAGAGATAGACAGACAGACAGAAACGAGAAAGAGAAGTACGTAGCTGCAGTTTTGTTGACTGAAGGTCACAAGGCCAATGTACAATTAAGTCGGTGCTTGACTTGCGGGCAGCGGGAGAGGGCAGGAGACTGAGTACGCGTTTGTTTCAGTGTACTAGCTCCCATCCCCGCAACCCTTCAAGTACCACCGTCCCGCTATTATCACGAATTTCATTTATATAATGCAATAAATCACGTCTACAAGTTCTAACTAAACCCACACAAAGTTTCAGACTTAACTATATACATTATTCATCCGTGTCCCTTAGCGCACGCTTATCAAATAAGAGCTTTGTTTCGTTCAGCATCTTATACAATATATAAAATTATGGGACAAATAATAAGAGATTTGTTCTTTGAAATCAAAAGCAATTTGCTCATTTAAATTAACTACAGTTTAATAAAACCTAGGTGAAAAGTTACAGCAAAACAAACGAACTCACAAAGTAAGAATCTCAGAAACGGTGTGATAAGAGAAATTTTAAACGGTGTGATAAGGAAGTTTTCGCGAGTATCAAACTTCCTGTCAGTGCAGGTCTCACGCAGACATAAACTAACGCTTACACACACACAAAATAAACGCAAAAATGCTGTTCAAATTACAGGTTGGCTATTAAAAGTTTTACACTTTATAGTACCATCTTTTTAAAAGGCGTAGTTCCTTAAGTTTTGTTGTCAGATTCGAATTTTGTGAATTTTATTTGTGAATCTTTTATCCAAGTTTTGTAAAACTGAAGTTGATGTAAACGAGCAAATCGTTTATGATTTCAAAGAATAAATCTTTTTTTTTGCCTCAATAATTTTATATTATAGGCTAGTATAAATTTCTGGCAAGACAACAAAATTCGTATATGGTAACGGTGCGCTAACGGACACGGATGAATAATGTATACAGCAAAGTCTAAAACTTTGTGTGGAATTAGTTAGACTTGCAGACGTGATTTATTGCATTATATAAAATAAATTAGTGATAAAAGCGTGACGGTGGTAAAATAAACTCTTTATAGAATAAAGAAAATAAGTTGGACGTGCGTAGATTTGAATAAGTAAGACGATGGTCTCCCAGATTGCTAGCTTAGAGCCAAGCAGCTTAAAAAAGACGACACGGTGACCTGTAAGTAAGTAGTATGGTCAGTGAACTGATCCGTGGGGAAATCACTGGGATACGAGAATGGATACATTGTCCTGAGAAGTAGCCAGACGGGGCCTAGTGGGTAAGTTTTAGGCAGTGTAGCAGTGTGCTCTTGCTTTACTATACTGCATATACAAATGGCTCAATTATACTTACGCTTAAGTTATGATTACAGATTATCGATTTCAGTATATTTTTCTGAAATATTATTTCAAACCCAAACATTAATATTTTATATTTTAAGTCGTACTTTACCTGACTTACTTGGACAGTTTATTAAACGTTAAAAACTAAGATTATTTTTAGTGGAAAATATATCCAGGTAAAATTAGATTAAAATATAAACGAATACAGTAAAGTCAAATAGCGAAATTGCAATGAAGGCGATAGAGGAAAAAGTAAAATAATTTTAACAAAAAATCGGTTAAATAAAATCCATTTTTATTCTTTGCTGAAATGAAACGCGGTAGTCAAATTAATATTATCGGATTGAACGTCTGATTCATTAATTCGCACGCGAGTGTTTTATTCGTATATTCATGTTTAGTTTTAGAAGGCTGTAATTGGATTGTGCGATTAGTGCAGGTGCATAATTAATTAAATAAGACTGTAGAATTACACGGTTGGCTGCACTGAAACTGTGGTAGATTGTTTCGTTTGTAATGCAAACGTCGTCTTAATTGAACAGAGAATTTTAATCGATTTATAGTAAATGCTTTCAATTGTCCTGCAGAATAATCTCTTCTTGTTTTCTTGATCAGTGTTTTTATTTCGGATCATTCGTTGTTGAGACTTAGTCGCCTCCTTACACACTGCTACTCTGGTCTCAGGATCATTGTCACGTTTAGCATTTTCAGAATGATCACAGTTGCACACCACTATATAAAAATTATCCCGATTAGCGCTTTCAAGCCTCACAGCCCATCGTCAGATCGGAAAAGGCCTACAAGTTTAGCATTTTGTACAACAGGTTACTCTAATACTTTGCATCCGTCGGCTTTGAAACGTTTTTCCACGCCTTCCGACTCCGGCAACTTACTCGTCATTCTCTTGTGTAATCGCCATTAAATTGCTTTTCTGTCAGCCCTCTTTTAATTATAGGACTTCTAATATTGTCTTCCCATGTTTTTCAAAGTTGTTGTATTATTTTTCCTTTCTCGATCAAATATATAGTCTACTTATACTAAATAGCTAAGTGTATTACAATTATTCTGTCGAAATATACAAGACGTTACTTAAAGGTTAATCGTGAAGATGAAACACAAAAGAACAGAAATGTGGAAACAGATGGGAGGAACGCGGTCAGTAACATGTTAGAGGAACTAAGTACATTACACAAGAAATTTATGTCAAATAATAAGCAAAGAAGCTATTAGAGTATTCCACAAGTAGAAGCAAACGAAGGAGACGCCATCTATCATCAGGATATTTCGTTTCTCTTACTAAAATATGAATTACATTATAAGGGTCACATACGACAGAAAAACTAACTGGACGGGTATTTTTTATAAAAAAAGTGTCAGTCTCTAAAGAAAAAAAAAACCATAGATAAAGAATTTAAGAAACATGCGTCACAATTATTACATACGTGGCGAGTAAACTATTTTTTTTGTAGTTACATAACTGAATCTTCAGGTTGGTAAATGACC
The DNA here is from genome assembly GCA_034769895.1 of Magicicada septendecula. Classification (NCBI taxonomy): domain Eukaryota; kingdom Metazoa; phylum Arthropoda; class Insecta; order Hemiptera; family Cicadidae; genus Magicicada; species Magicicada septendecula. Next base: position 85,429,850 of record CM068375.1, on the reverse strand, counting down.
TGAAGATGGCTTGACTGCCGAAAGCGTTCGTCAGTATCAAAGACAACATAGTGGTTTGTATACAATTACTAGTAGAAATAACTGAAATACTTGTTGGAAGTTCCAGCGTCAATTTACAGATAAATTAATTTGTATTAAAACATTTTGATTAATGCTAAACGCCAATGCAACAGACATAATTGCGCCGTAGGATGACGCAATTTCGTGCCACTGTGCAGCAGTCTCGATATGCAGCAAAATTTACGTTGCACATTCCGAAATGATTCCGAAACGTAGCGTCAACTTAAGCGCGTACACCCGGTGTTCCTGCTTCAAAATTCATGAATTAGACATAAATTAACAAATATTTTGTGTACATGAAATCGAGGAGAAGCATCAGTCAATCTCTAATGCGTGAACTAAAAAATAGTCTTGTCAACTTCTCAGTTTTGGTAGTCTTCACCTCTCTGTACGCCAGACCTGCTCGGTAGAACGTTGTACAACGAGTAGCAGTGCGCTTCGCATGCTCAAACGTCTGCCTTCTGTGTGTTGTGCTGTTGTGAATATGCCTTCAGCGTACGCTAGCGCTGACCGGAAATGGTTCTTGTGTTCTTGCTCTTGTTGAAGGGATTAAGGGTTTAAAATACAACTCACGTTTACCTCTTTTTTGAACGTACTTTTCTGTGTACACGTGCGTGTGTTAATCCTAAATATTTGTACAAACAATAATACGTTTAGCTATACAAACATTTGTATGTGAAGCAAAGAATTGTTTTGTGTACGATTTTAATAAGTGCACAGAGTGGGTAATGCAAAATATTCAGCACGACTGATAAACGTTTGCGAGATTTGCATAAAATACATACTGTCGTAAGCAGTACTCGTCCTCCTTTAACTGCAACCTTATAGAATAACTGCTGTTGTTTTAACTGTTATAGCTTTGGATCTTTATCTTGCTCTCTTGATAAATTCTGTAGTAACCTGTTTTACTTCGTTATAAGCTTTATGTTGAACAAATGCGGTAATTACAAGTCTTTATCATTAGAAAAAGAGTCTCTTCTTTTTTTATCAGTCATATATCGGCTTAGTAGTGTGTCTGCTGTTGTTTTGTTGTCGGATTCTTTACAGTATTTAATGAAAAAAGAATATTCTCTTTTAGCTAGAATCTGTTTCTTTAGTGTTCTCCAGACTTTTAGTACGAGGTACGCTTGTTCTATGTAAAGTCCTTCTGGTCCTGAGTCGAGGACTGCGCTCTATCATGTGAATTACAATTTTTTTCTTATTTGAATTCAATTTTTAGTCTGAACAGTACAGTATTGCCAATTGTATTTTTTTTTTATAAACTTTATTAAAACTATTTAGTTAATGTTGTTGGAGTCATCTTTTGTTTCAAATTATTCAATCAAAGTTACCCAAAATTAATATTTTTATTATTGAATAAACTTTTATTATTAACAAATTGCTATCATTAATAAATTGTTATTATTAACAAATAAATAAATAATTTGCAGTACAGTCTCAAAAGAAGAAATTTTCTTACACTTTTTGTTGCGTTTCTCCCTTGGTAAAATTTAATTTTTATAACGTACACTTGTTATATTTTATTAACTTCACTTACATCAGATTTCATCCAATAAAATTCTTTATAAATTCTATTATGAATATACGTATAGGCCTACTAATTGGAATTCCAGCAAGTAAATTTATATCAAACACAAAAAAGGGTATTTTTGACACATATTTTTTGAGATTTACAAAACTTTTATATAAAAAAACCAAAGATACAGTTCTGGGACTCTTTTTTTATTTTTAAGGTCTGAAACTATATAAAACAACCAAAGTTACCCTTTAATTTAAGTTTTAACAATTTTAGTACAGCTTAGTTGTACCCTTAGAGCAAAAGTCAAGGTAACATTTTCGCAAACATAAATAAAAAACGAAGCGTTTTCAGACATATGTTTATGTGACATTTCTTCATTATTTCAGCCTGTAGAATGCATTCCTGAAGCACGACCCATTCCTCATGGGACACTCTGTGTGTGTGTGTGTGTGTGTGTGTGTGTGTGTGTGTGTGTGTGTGTGTGTGTGTGTGTGTGTGTGTGTGTGTGTGTGTGTGTGTGTGTGTGTGTGTGTGTCCATGTAATTAACGCTTGAGGTCAGAGTTGTCAATTGAATTGTGAGTCTGGCAAATAATACCTGCGGTTTGAATGCAAGTTGATTACCTTTTATCCACTGTTTTTATACTATACACAAATGTTATAATAATATTATTATGATATAAAGGAACGGTAACTCTTAAACATATTATGTTAATTATTATTTATTATGTATTCTATATTATTTAATATTTATTATTATCCCTTATAAGTTTACAATTGTTATTAACTGTTTTCAGAATACTATGGTAACGATGAATTTATCAACACTCAAGTCTCTGTTAATATAGGTGAACATCACCGGTTGAGCCATCTAAACACGGCTACCGAACTTAAAAGTAAATAGCAAGTAGCATAGATTACACTCCGTTTTCTTTACTGAACAAATTATTATAACGTTTCGTCGCCGTAAATGAAATTTGCCCATTTGTCTCTCTGGATTATTCGACTAGGGTTCGTTGCTAGCAATTAAAACTGAATACAATACACATTGGGGAGAATCGTTGCCGCGACGTTGACGGTAAAACGGGAACGCAGCCGTAACGATAAATTACCGCACATTTCACAACCTCTGTGCAGTGTAATGTTGCGCAAAACACGGACCCACATGAGTGTTGCACGAACGTTGTTACAAAGCTATAGCACTTGCCAGTTTTACACGCGTGAAAACCCGTGCATTAAAACATTTGCAGTTCCACTCTGTAGAATGAAATTCTCCGTTCCATTCTGTGTTTTTTGAATACTTTTTACGCATACCTTTCAAACCCCTTTCACAAACGTTTTCACTTGTGTCTGGGTGCGTGAGGCGTGCCATGATTCGCTTTTTGCTTACACACGTATCCAGCCCCCCCCCACACACATTTTACATTGTATTAAATTATTTTATACAGTATTCACATTTATGCTTTGAATATCGTTAATCTTAATTTTAAGGTTATCAATAAGAAATTACACAAACAAATAAATTCATAAACCCCATGCCCCTTTCTCCCCCCTCTCTCACTCTCTCTCTCTATCTCTCTCCCCCCTTTCTACTTCTACGTATATTTTATATAAAGTATATTGAAATATATTTTATATGTATAAATATACATTTCAACAACACAAAATTGCACGTGCCAAAATGGATATGTATATTTTTAGGTACTTGTTCTTATCCTTGTCCTTGTCCTTGTCCTTGTCCTTGTTGTTGTTGTTGTTGTTGTTGTTGTTGGTGGTGTTCTTCGTCGTCTTCTTCTTCTTCTTCTTCTTCTTCTTCTTCTTCTTCTTCTTCTTCTCGTTCTCCTTCCCCTAAACCCTGAGGATGGTTCGTTTCTTCCCTTCCGAAGACAGTCGTTTAATCAACACATCCGTTCTTAATCACCTCCTTTTATTTATCTCATCCATACACTTCTGCCTGGGTCTTCCCAAGATCCTTCACAAAGTAAGGACGCCAGAACAAAACTTAAAAAGTAGTATGATAAAAGGAGTGGTGAATTTTAAAGAGTATATAGTAGAAATTGGTGAAGGAGAAAGATTATGATCCCTGCGTGTGAGAGTGATGGAGGAATTGAAAATTACCAAAAGCAATGGTTCTCTGGAATACAGATAAAAGAAGGAGAAAAGGAAAGTCGCTTGATGCCTAAATGGTTCCTGTAAATGGAAGCAAGGATGTGAGAGGAATGTATGAGGAAGACGTAATGAAGATAAAAATGGGAAAATAGAACTGGTAATTCTATAATACTGTAATTATTGGAAATTATTACATTGTAATAATTGGTCATTCAATTATATAATTAGATTCCTGTTAGTTACTTGATTCAACTATTATGTTCTTGAAGAACACAGCATAGTAGATATTCTTAAACTAAAACAACATTTTGGACGAAAGTCGGTGAGACTTCATCGAGAGCAACTGTAAGTACCGTAATATTTTGACAATTCCAACCCGCAATATACTGATTGTCACAGCTCGTAGTTATTTTCACTTTAACATATCAATGCGCACATGCGCGCGCGCGCGTTAACTATACACACACACAAACTCACACCATCTGCATTTTAAACCTGCGTTGGTATACGTCTTGGCCCATAATCTGTAAAATGGTTAGCATCTACTATTTCTGTGTCATATGGATAGTTTTTGTAAGTGCCGCTTTACTTTTTGTTGCAAGTGGCAATTTACATCGTTTATTACAACAACAATAACAACAACAACAACAACAACAATAATAATAATAATAATAATCACCATCATCATAATATTAATACTGTAATAATAGTGCGTCCTTCTTTACCGCTTAAGCCGTCTAGGAAGTAGGCTGCTAGCCTTGGCTATTGAAGCCTTGATTTTGCTACGTATAATTCCCCCCCACCTAAACAGTAGAATAAATTATTAAACGCCAGAGAAATCTATAGTCTTAATTTCTATTTACACTTCGAAGAAACCAACCATTCGTATCCTAACGACTAATTGCTAACTAACAACTATCCTCCTAGTTATATAATTACGTACGGACATCACACGGAAAATGCTGCGATGCGAGAAGACCAAAAAATTGATATCAACAGTAACGGATTCGAGACCCAAATCAAAGAAGAAGAAGAAAAACAACAACAGAAACAAGAACAAGAACAAAACATGAACCTGAACAAGAACAAGAAAAGAAGAAAAGGAAACAAATAGAAATGAGAAAATAACAGTAATAATAAAAAGATACGCAGGAAAAGAATAAGAACAAACAGAGGTAAATATGATGACCTACTGAAGGCCGGAAACTTTGGGATGTAGATTAGGAAGAGACATGCAGATGGAGGCGTGGTTAATAGGATGACCAAACACCGATGTGTTTTTACAGACTGTAGTGTTTTACGATATTAATTGATGACTCGTTTGGCACTTGGTGAAACATATTAATACAAAGTATATCCTTAATTTTTAGTGACCGTCAATATACACCAACACGTTCACTCAAATTTTAGTTGTTTCGTTATGTTTGATATTTCTATTGTATTTCATACACAGGTCCTGAAGATGACAATAAATATTGTCGAAACTTCGACGCAAAATAGCTAAAATTTGTATTATTGACCGATCCTCACTAACCATCCACTAATACAAAGGTTTTGTAAAATATATAAAATCATTTGGTAAGTTTCACAGATTTTATTTAACTCAACAGCTGTTTCTGCTACCTAACCCATTGTCAAAGAGATAATTTACGCTGAAACATTACGCTGTGAGTTAGAACTTACATGGGAGTATAGCCTATGCATTTGAGGCCAACACAGAGTAGACAATAATGTGTGATAAAAAATTTGTTTCAACTATGTTCCGTGAAGTTAAATCAGCGCTTCTCGTAAGTCTCGAGTTTCAGCGAAAACAGATTTTATATCTCACCTACTTTACAGCCTTTAGTGTTAATTAGAAACCTCGTTTGACAGTAGTAGGTTGATTGTGACGTCAACTGGAGGACGTTTTGTTACGTTTAATTGGTTTGTCTAATTTTCCCCATTATATTCTCTGACTCATTAATTTCCCAATAAATTAAAACAAACGAAACCGCCCTTTCAACTCCAGTGTCATATTTTCTCATACCCTGGGTAAAAATGTTTTCCGTAGCAAAAATAATAGGCGTGATTTGCGAGTTTCCTGTTTTATAAAAAAGTGGGGTGGGAAATTAATGTTGTCCGCTGTGCGTGGGTTCCGGCGAATAATTACTGCCAAATTGTTGTCCGTGTACGTGTGAATAAATAATTGCGTGTTAAATGGTTTGCAATTTATAATCAATTTATAAATTTGTAGCTAAAATCGTTTAAACTGTTAAAACGAAAGAAGTGCAGAGAATCAAATTACTAAGCCCGTGTTTGTGATTTAATATCAACCATAAATATTCAGTATGGAGAACCACACATGATTTACGTGTTCTAAGATTTGTAATTAAAATAATTTACTTGAATTCGGTTCGATAATTTATAAAAAAAAATATCCCCCAACCCTCAAACTATTTTCACTATTTATTGATATTTTTGTTATTATAGGGTAATCGTTTAATATAATGTTACTTTCGACTCACTTTATCTATAAAACGTAGGTAGTTTATTCTTATAAAGTAACTAAACCACGCAGATAATCATCCCTCCTCCTCATCCGATCCCCACCATTAACGATATTTACACTTTCATAGAGTAATAGTTTTATCATATGTAATTGCTAAGGTATCTTGTCCTTCAAAATTACATACTCGTTCTTTACTTGATATCAGAAAAGTAATTTTCAAAAAATCACCCCCTCCCCCTTCAACTCTCCTTTTCATTTACAGATATTTCATCTACCTTTCTACAGGCGATTATTACGACCTTCTTTTTAGTATAATTTATTTATCAAAATGAAGTACTTTTGTTAAAACGTACCCCAAACCTTTGTTTGCAGGTAAGCTACCCCTCCCCCTTAACCGATCTTCGCCATAATCAATAGTTCTTGCGTCCTCTACAACTCATGCAAAAAATTATTTAATTGAATTCGCGGCAGTTATCATTCGCCATAGAAAAAATGCTACATATAGACAAATAGACACTTTTTGGTACGTTACTTTTCTTCATGTTTTGAGGGTAGTACAATCATAATCAGCCCTTACCTCGAACACGATTTTTTCGCGATCACCATACTTTCGTTTGTGATAATTTTGAGAATTCAATAAGTGACGAGGTTGTTTTTCTTGTTGTGATAGGCCTACTAGTTGAAAGAGCAAAGTGAGTTCTCAGTTTTAACTCGACCGTTTGGCATTTATCTCTATGTCTATCTATCTACCTGCCTATCTGTCTTTGTTTCATATTATCTCTGTCTGTCTATCTGGCTTTCTATTTGGGATATGCCTCACATCGCATGGGATAACTTTTGATCGCATCAACCAATTTTCATAAACTTGCCATGGGTGTCCATACGTTTACCCTACAGAACCATATTTTCTTTTCGATTTGTGCCCCCCAAAAATAAAGAGACTTATGGAAAGTGTAAGTGGGTCAAAATGTGAAAAATGTAAGTGGCTAAAAACATAAAAAAAAACGCAACGGTCCATATGAAGTTACCACATTACAGAAAACGTAAACCATGATATGAAAGTAGTGTTCGTTTTTTAAAATTTCAAAATTTGAGACGCCAAGTCCAAAACAGTGGGTGAAAGTTTTGATAAAATCGCACAAAATCATGTGGGGAATAAAATTAAAGGAAATTTTTACTACAATCTAAGTACAGAGTTTATTTTTAAAAATTTCAAATCTTGTAACACCACGGCTCCAAACATAGATCCATCGTCATATTACAAATCTTGTAACGCCACGGCTCCAAACATAGATCCATCGTCATATTACAAATCTTGTAACACCACGGCTCCAAACATAGATCCATCGTCATATTAAAAATCTTGTAATACCACGGCTCCAAACATAGATCCATCGTCATATTACAAATCTTGTAACATCACGGCTCCAAACATAGATCCATCGTTATATTACAAAAGAAATCGTAGAGTAATCGGGATTTCCATAACTGGAAAACTATCTAATATCATAATTTGCGCAATAATAAATGTACTTCGTTCAAAGTAGTGAGCGAGATTTGCAGCTCAGGGAGCTTCCTGGTATCGTCGTTGTCTTTATTATTGACGTGTGTTATTGTCTTCACTGTCATAAATTACCTCATGGATTGTAGCCTATAATATGTAGTACCTGTGTGAACCGACAAGTTATTTGTTCCAACAATGACGTGTTTACAAAGAAGTAAATAATATTTTATTTCTGTTAATGAAATGTCTCAATGATTTTTGTTATGGTTAAAGTTTATTATTATTACATATCTGACCATGCACAATGAACAGACCAAAGCGTAGGGTATCTATACCATTACAGTTAATGAATAACGTTGCTCATTAACGTTGGTACAAAGAGATTCTATTTACGAAGCAAATCCGGTCTTAATTGACAGCCCAATGCAATTCATTTTAGATTTACCTTAGCTGACAATTAAACAGAGCATGTTGTTGCGTGAATTAGAACAGGTATAATTAATTATGTACGCCGACTGTATACATAGACACACACATACACAAACCAGAGTCTGTGTACGTGTGGAATAAACTTCCAGTTATTATCACACCGGCTGTGCACAGAATTGGGTCACGCTCCTACGACGTAATATCAAACAATGGGTTTGAGTATACATCATGTACAACGTTTAATTCTGTAATCTAATTGTTAATAATGTACTTACTATATTGCTGAACTAATATATTATATGTTTTTGTAAAACAAGTCCGTGTAAAATATACTTAATTACTTACATTTTACACTTAATTCGCTTTAAATTTTTTATTTATTCAGCGGGGCATTACGCTTAATCAATGGCTTTTTTATGGAGACCTTAAGGGGAGAAAAGAGTTACAGATCAATTTATTATGTACAGTGTTGCGGAATAGTAAATTTCAAAACAAAAGGAAAGCCATCGGACATACTGTTACGACTGTTTCACGTATCGTCGTACTGTACAGTGGAAACAAAATACTGTTACGACGGTCTACTGATCGTCGTACTGTACAGTGGAAACAAAATACTGTTACGGCGGTCTACTGATCGTCGTACTGTACAGTGGAAACAAAATACTGTTACGGCGGTCTACTGATCGTCGTACTGTACAGTGGAAACAAAATACTGTTACGGCGGTCTACTGATCGTCGTACTGTACAGTGGAAACAAAATACTGTTACGACGGTCTACTGATCGTCGTACTGTACAGTGGAAACAAAATACTGTTACGGCGGTCTACTGATCGTCGTATGGTACAGTGGAAACAAAATAATGTTACGGCGGTCTACTGATCGTCGTACTGTACAGTGGAAACAAAATACTGTTACGGCGGTCTACTGATCGTCGTACTGTACAGTGGAAACAAAATACGGTTACGGCGGTCTACTGATCGTCGTACTGTACAGTGGAAACAAAATACTGTTACGGGGGTCTACTGATCGTCGTACTGTACAGTGGAAACAAAATACGGTTACGGCGGTCTACTGATCGTCGTACTGTACAGTGGAAACAAAATACTGTTACGGCGGTCTACTGATCGTCGTATGGTACAGTGGAAACAAAATACTGTTACGACGGTCTACTGATCGTCGTACTGTACAGTGGAAACAAAATACGGTTACGGCGGTCTACTGATCGTCGTACTGTACAGTGGAAACAAAATACTGTTACGGCGGTCTACTGATCGTCGTACGGTACAGTGGAAACAAAATACTGTTACGACGGTCTACTGATCGTCGTATGGTACAGTGGAAACAAAATACTGTTACGGCGGTCTACTGATCGTCGTACTGTACAGTGGAAACAAAATACTGTTACGACGGTCTACTGATCGTCGTACTGTACAGTGGAAACAAAATACTGTTACGGCGGTCTACTGATCGTCGTACTGTACAGTGGAAACAAAATACTGTTACGGCGGTCTACTGATCGTCGTACTGTACAGTGGAAACAAAATACTGTTACGGCGGTCTACTGATCGTCGTATGGTACAGTGGAAACAAAATACGGTTACGGCGGTCTACTGATCGTCGTATGGTACAGTGGAAACAAAATACTGTTACGGCGGTTTACTGATCGTCGTATGGTACAGTGGAAACCAAATACTGTTACGGCGGTCTACTGATCGTCGTATGGTACAGTGGAAACAAAATACTGTTACGACGGTCTACTGATCGTCGTATGGTACAGTGGAAACAAAATACTGTTACGACGGTCTACTGATCATCGTACTGTGCAGTGGAAACAAAATACGGTTACGGCGGTCTACTGATCGTCGTACTGTACAGTGGAAACAAAATACTGTTACGACGGTCTACTGATCGTCGTATGGTACAGTGGAAACAAAATACTGTTACGACGGTCTACTGATCGTCGTACTGTACAGTGGAAACAAAATACAAGACACCAGTGAGGTCACTAATATCCAGCTTTAATTATCACAAATAACAGTTTATAACCAACTTGTACAATAACTCAAATAAAAATTGTACACACGCAATAACATTGTCGAGTCTCGCACAATTATAAAACACAATAATTCTTCACTTAGACATTCACTCGATCCGCGCTAACAAAAATCGCTCACGTAACGGAACTGACAACGCCAGGTCGCGCAGAGTTCTAGAATTGACGTTTCGTCCTTAATTTGCACGCCGCTTAATGCTGCTGATGGGTAACTCACGTGGCCTCTTGACGAGTCTAGAACAAATTTAAACGCGGCTTTGACTTGGCAACACCTGCCACATTGGACGGGGGGGAAGAGTGGAGAATTTTGTGGGTTGTTTGCCTTCTCGTAACAATACAAACACCAGTGAAGTCACTAATTACCAACTTTAAATAGTCACAAATAGCAATAACAAATGTGAAATCAACAAGGTACTGTCGTACGATAATTCAAGTTAAATTTGTCCACACGCAATAATAATGTCAACTATTAGAGTTCCTGATTAATTATATCACAGTAATCACTTTCCCCAACCACTTGATCCGCACTGTACAATCTCGTCAAGTGACAAACTGACGACTAAAGGGACACAGACAAAAATGGGTTTAATAGATCTTATTTTTTCTCTAATGTCAAGGTAATTTTACGACAATGGAAGTTGGATATGCTGCTGCTGCTGATGATGATGATGATGATCACTGTTGCTGCTTAGTTCTCTACCGTTGAAGGCACACTTCTACCTACTCTGTGTTGGTCAGAAGTAGCTTAAACCCCAATCTACATTCTAAATTGCAACGCACTGTTTCAGTGTACTACAGTCTGTAAAAGTACAGCAGTTTTTGCTCATTAACGTAAATTGACGTTAGCACATGGTTATGTATAGTACCAGTGCTGCTGTGGCGTCTTCCTCCTGTCAGCCTCTCCGACATCTGCCTTCGTCTTCTCAACCTACATCCCGAAGTTTCCGATTTCAGTAGTTTACCAGTTTTAAGCCTTTTATTCTTCCTCGCCTCCTTTGATATTACTATTATCTTCTCCTTTTTCTTCTTCTTCTTCATGTGAGACTCGAATCCGTTACTCTTGATATCAACAAATTTTTGGTCTTCTCGCATGTCGCATTGTGTCAAAGTTTTCATCGAATTTATGTTTTATTTTATTTTTTTTCTATTCTTCTCCTAATACTACTCGTTGTCACGAATGCGGTTCTTTTTTTTTTAACTCTAAAGCTAATGTCCATTACAATCGTAATAATGTTGCTTTCATTTGTATTCTTTATTACTGCTTTTTATCCTTATGGCATCCTAATTGAGTACTATACTGAGAAATATTTCTTTTTCTAATAATAGGTCTATCCACATCTATAGACACGGAATTTATACGACTTCTGGTTTGTCGTATCTCTTTTTGACTTGTTCTATTACTCCACTGTTTATAATATAGACTCCTATTATTTAAACGTACCTATTATTAATCTTTTAGTCTTTGTCTATTTTCAAAGATTTAAAACTGTACCTATTTCATACTGTACCTATTCAAAACGTTCAAGCTACAATAAACACCAAGCTACAATATCATTCTATGAACGGTGCAACAATCAAAACATACCATAGCCAAATGTAAACAATGTAGAAGGAAAACAAGACTGTTTGTATAACAAATAACAAATGTTTCTATAAATAGAATAAAATACAAATAATTTTTTATCATTTTCAGCAGTTAACTTTAAATATTTATACATTCTCTCGTCAGCAATTCTGGGTAAGTTGTCTGTTCCGCATGTCGTTGTAGTATCGTCAGGCGGTCTAATCTGCAGCAGACTGCATCATTTATTTCGGTATCCAATGTGCAGACACAAACTTAACACGATCCCTCTAGCCTGATTTATAACACCGAGCTGTTATCAAGCTTCCCAACGTCACTGCCGCTTGTGTACCATTGTTAAGTTATCTATCTTCTTTTGAACTCCCGTGAATTACCAGAAGGACGGCATTTCAAAACTCTTATATGGACCACCTTGGTACGAGGATTGTTTAGTAAAAACACGTTTAGAAGCTGTTAAGCATTTTTTATTCAAAGATTTTAAAAGCAATCTCTATTAACATTAAGGCATGAGGCCCACTTCAGGGGTTCTGTAGATTCCCTGCTGGTAAAATTCTTGTGGATGTTTGAGGAACCATTCGCTAACAGTAAACTCTACCTCAGCGTCCGATTTGAACCGCCGTCCTTTTAGTGATTTCTTTAATGAGCCGAAAATATGATAATCGCACGGGGACAAGTCGGGACTCTAAGGTGGATGTTGTAAGACTTCCCACTTCATACGACCAAGCAGATCTTGAATCGTCTGGGCTACATGGGGTCGAGTATTATCATGCAGAAAAATGACACCATTTGTAAGCTTCCCGGGACGTTTATTCTTGATGCTGACCCGTAAGCTTTTTAAGCTGTCCGCATATCGCTTGTCGTTGATGTTGACACCAGGTTCTTTAAAAATCTAAGAGCAGCACACCTGATAATAAAAAATACGGTCACCATTATTTTTCCTGCCGAAGGTTGCGACCGGCATTTTATTCCCTTCGGAGATTGTGCATGCTCCACTGTATACTCTGACGTTTGGATTCTGGTTCGTAGTGATAACACCAAGACTCATCACCGGCAACAATTTGGTGTAGAAAGGCATTACCTTGTTGTTGATAGCGCATCAAATGCTGCTTTCTGATCAGTAAGCAGTCGTGGAATCCACTGAGCAGCAACTTCGTGATAGCCAAGACTATGAATGATGGAATGAACACTTTCCACGCTGATGCTCAACAATTGAGAAAGTTCTCTAACTTTGATGCGCCTATTTGCGCGTAAAGCAGTTTTCAGTAGTCTAATATTTTCATCTGATGCTGCAACATGTGCAGGTCCGGGACGGGCTAAATCTTTAGTGGATTCTCTTCCTTGTCGAAATTTATTGCACCATTCAACCACTGCCGTATGAAAATAACTATAGTCACCATATACAGCTTTCATTTTTGTACAAATTTCTATTGGCTGACGCCCCTTAACGGCCAAAAACTCAATAACGGCACGCAGACTATCTTTGGACAAATTTTCTATCATAGATGCCATTTTTCAACCCAGTCACAACGCTTAGAAAAGAGCAAAATGCAAATATTTTTTACAAACGCGTCACTAGTACTTAAACAGCCAATATAAACAAATGAATTTCGTTGACATGGCGACGAAGTCACGGATGCGCAGATCAAACGTGTTTCTATCGAACAATCCTTGTACTAAGCAATCTGGCCTTACAGTATCATTCGGTACGTCAGTCATATCGTAAAACCTGATTTTTTTCTCTTCCAGAACGGGTGTTTTTGCCTCCAAAAACATTCCGTAATCCAACTGACTGTAGACTCGTATCCGTGGTGGGTCTGTCGCAGTTCCACTCACAGGTACATGACATCCGCAGTTTAACGCCAACACCTAATATCTCAGCAAACTAGTTGACGGTGTCACTCAGTGGTTTGCCATCATCTTGATATTTATATTTTTTCGCGCGTAGGGAATCGAATCTTAGTCGCATGGTTCATTGCAGCACTCCACCACGATTATTTCTTACTTTACGTAAATGTTTCTCCTAAAATTCTTGAAATTTTGACAGATTTCAATTTTGTTTGTTTTACATGTAGCTAAATAGTTTAATAGTCCTAGTGCTAAAGACTGACACCGGAGGCCTTGGTATGACGTTAATATGGTGGCAAACTCCGGTGTTTCATCGTAGCCTATAATACGTCCAATTTATTACTTTTATCGATGTAAGTAAGTCTATCCGTGTTTAGTGACAGAGGAAAATATGACAACTCATCTGCCATTCAGGTTAGGGTTAACTACTGGTATGGCTTTAGTTGTTTAACAGATTGCTGAAGTCAAGGTCCGTACATGGGATTATCAAGATAATAACGTATAAACGATAATAAGACTAGTCATAATGTGTCGATAGGAAGTGTTGGATCTGACTGGCGATAAGAGCCTGTTGCATGAGATGCTGTTGATAATATAGGAAATAAATGTGTAAAAAAAATACATAAACCTGTCTACAAAAAATGAAAGTATAAGATTAAAAAATGCTAATAGATTATAATAAAATAATACAGTACTGAGACCGGGATGCAGCGAATGAAAGAAGAGTAGGATAGGGTAGACTTGAATGTGTGGAGAGTATACCATATAACGAATTGATCGTGACAGGTTTTACAGGATAACCAGATGGATACAATTGGTAGGCAGACCAAGTCTCTACGACGTGGAGAACGCCTTGGGGGAGAAGACTTAAATATTTCAGTGAACTTTCATAAGCGCTTAACGTAAGCCTAATTTTAAGCCTGGTACGTGTGTTAAAAAAAGGCTTATAACAAATTATAAAAACAAAAGGAATGATAAAATTCTTAAGTCAATAAAATGAAGTTAGAGTTTTCTTAATAATGAAAATCACTCAACGCCTGGTAAATAATGTATGTTTTTGCAATATTCTTCAGGCTGGTACACTCAAAACTTTAAGACTCGTAGAATTTATAAAATGTGTTTACATAATTATACAGGAAGAATCATGAATTTTTCATTTGTCCTGAGAAAAATGTGGTTTGCCTACATTCAAACAATTCTCAAAACCTCCCCCCCCCCCCAGAAAACCTCCTAGTTAAGCCACTGACGAGGACCATAGTAGAATAAATTAGTATTGCTACGACAATTACGTAACGGTATCGAAAAGTCAAGAGCATCATTTTACACGTTTCTCAACTATCCCAGCGTGCAACGTCTGTGCCATGGCCGTGCACTCACGTAGCGACCAGACTGTTCGACAACTTGTAACTACGCATTTATATGGAAAAACTATTTGTAACTACGCACGCCACCCAAAAATGGAAAAAATATTCTGGAACTCCTGCCGGTATGTACGACCGGCTTAGTCGGTGAGTTAAACCTGCCGATATTTTAGAGTGCGGATCAAGTGATTGTTGCGAATTACCGGTAAGTGATTATTGTGTTGATTAGTGCGGTATTGTATTAAGGTGGCATTACTATTGCGTGGTGACAAATTTTATTTTAATTATTGTATGAGAGTGCCTTGTTGATTTAAAATTGTTATTTGTGATTAAAGTGGGTAATTAGTGACTTCACTCGTGTCTGTGTTTTGTTTCCACTGTACCATACGACGATCCGTGAGACCGTCGTAACGTATATCTAAGCGAGTGGTTATAAACATCTCACGAAAACGTTAAGTTAACGCTCGGTAAAACATTGTTTGCTTCAAAATTGTAAATCCAACAACTTTTATACATTACGTTACAACGTGGCCATGCGAACCCTGACTTGAAGATAAAGAAAACCGTACATATTTTTAATAAAATTCATCGACACCAGCTGAATACGAAGTGTAACATTAAATTTCAATTTCAGAAGTAATTTCAGTTCAGGATCGGGCAGGAGTGCAATTCATTTACTTGTATTGAATTTATAATTGAATTTTATAACAAGCTCTGGGGGGACAGAGCGGTGTACGTAAGGTGGATGTATAATTAATTGTAGAGTCGTTTAGTGGTATTTAATTGCATTGGTTCTCGCAATGCCGATAGCGCTGCGCTGATTTGAATTTGCAATATGCGTTGTAACATTTAGAAGTACACTCTCAGTTAGAAGGTGAACTAAACAAAATATCTGGATAAAATAATAACGAATAATGCAAATGTACGAGAGTCAGTTGAAATGTTCGCGGAGCGGCAACTATAGCTTAGCGGCAAAACTAAAATTTTTGTGTGCTGCAAGATTTGTATTTTATGTGAACTCCTGTTAATTTCCAAATCTACCTATCAATTTATTCATTGTTTAGAAACTGTTTAAAATTAACGTGTCATGCGCGTTTCGAAAAACGGACAAAATCAAACATCGTAGTGTGATTCTTTGTTAAAAATTGTTTAACGCCAACGAAAATTCAGAACGAAAATGTAAATGTATCAGGAGATGCTGTGAGTTCAAAACCAATGGTTTGTAAGTAGGCACTTGAGTTTAAACGTGGTCGTACGAGCATTGGAAACGTGGTCGCACTAGACGCCAAAAAAAATGTAACAACGCCATACGCGGCAGCCATCTTGCACAACGCTTTTTCACACCACGTCCTTGAGTTAAAGTATGATGCACACGCTCATATGAGATGCCTATGATTCAGCAACGTCATCCACTCCTCAATCTGCGATCTTCTAACACCCTATGAAATTTTTTCAATAAATGTCATTTTTGTTGCACTTTAATGGACGTTCACTGCTGGTATGGATCGTCTTCAGTGCTTGTAGGACCACGTTTAAACTCGAGTGTGCCCGCCCCACTTCCTGTTGATCCCATCTCCTACCATATTTATAATTTTGTTTTCATTTTCAATTGGCGCTAAACCGTTTTTAACAGAGAGTTCATCGCAACAAGATGTTTTATTTTATGCATATTAAAAAAACGCGTGACAGGAAAATTTCAAACAGCTGGTAAAAAACGAATAAATTGACAGATATAGCTGGAAATTAACAGGTGTTTACGCGAAATATACGTCTTGCAGCACACGGAAGATTTTAGTTCTACCACTGAGCTATAAATGTCGCTCCGCAAACTTTTCAACTGACCCTCGTAAAGCAATAAATTTTAAGGTATTTACTGCATGGATTGCAATTTGAAAATAAGTAATGAATTGAAAGGTACAAACTACTTTTTTATTGAAGAAGGAAAGATTTTTTATACATTTTTGTACACGTTTTATGCAAATTCTCACTGATAAGGAACACAGACAGTAGTCATTACATTAGATTAAATAAACATCATTCATAGAAACGAAACAAAAATATAAAAATAAATAGAAGACTGACAAATAAAATATGTGAAAACAATTAAAGAAATTTTGAAAACGGGTTATTCCCTAAAATTAGAGCGAACATTGCAGAAAGAGAAATAAGGAATGCTTATAAACACCTCGGGAACTTAGAGGAGATTTCAAACCATCTACAACACTAAGTAGAGACAATGATAATAAAATTGTTTGCGATCACAAAAAGTTACAAAGATTTAGAAATAATATTTTGAATACCTCCTTAAGGGTATAATAGAGCAAGAGAGATTAGTGCTCATACCCAGCAGAGTTTTGATATTCAAAAATACTAGATAGATCCAACAACCATTCAGGAACACGAAGAAGGATCCATCCATCAGAATGCATCTATTAGCGCTCTCGAGAACAACTAGGCATCGGGCACAGACTTAATCCCTGAAGAATTACTTAATACTTTAGATAAAAATGTGTTAGCTCCACTTCACTCCTTAATATCTAAAATGTGGCAAGAGAAATAAATGCCGATGGAATGGAACAAATCTATTATATGCCCTATCTATAAAGAAGGGGAAAAACATCAATGCACAAATTACCGAGGTACTGCATTACTTTCCAACTCAAAAAAAGCCTTTACATACATCCTGAACAAAAGGCTAAGGTCCTTTACAGACAAATAATGCAGAAATACCAAGATTTTGGCCTGAAAAGTCTACAATCGACCAACTCTTCTCCGTTAAACAGATATTTAGGTGTAAGTGTCAATATAGCTACCAAATTTGGAAGCTTTACGTTAGGCGTACAATTATTGTAATAGGGACAAGCTTTATTTTTAGGGACAAAACTATACGAATAGCCGCTTGTGCAGGTGATATCAACATCGTAACAAGACGAACTGCGGCTGCTAAAGAAATATATTTCTAAAGCTAAAAAATAAAGAAAAAGAAAGTCAGCTGGATGTAAGCAATCCTTAAATAAACAAGAAGGAATTAGCTCGAATAAAACATTCTGATAAAGGGTGGCACAATTCAAATCGTGGATAATTTTGTATACGTTAGAGTAAACATGGCAAAAACTGGATCAGAGGAACCCGAGATACGGAGAGGGATTGTACGGCTAATACAATATACTTTGCTGTGCTGCCGTCATTTAAGTCCAGTGATGTGCATAAGGAAAAAACAACAAAGTATACAAGACAATCATTACGCCAGTGATAAGCCACGGCTGTAAGGTACAGGTCATAACAAAGAAAACTTCCGATACTACCTATAGAGATATATTTTTAAAAGAAGAATTCCAAGACTAGCTAGTACAAGAAAAATGGGTCATGGAGACTGAGGCACAACAGCGAATTGTATCAAACATGTAAAGAGATCTCGGTTTCAGAATTTTTAAGGATACAGACATTGAGCTGGGCTGGACACATCATCAGAATGGATGATGGCAGAACACCTGAAACGGTGTTATCGGTTGTCTGGGAGGGGACAAGAACCAGAGTCAGACCGAGGGAGAGACGAGAGAATTGGATGACGGTGCGGCCACGGGGGTGAGGAATTGGAAGAGAAACGGCGGCGGGTAAAGTGGAGTGAAGGCAGAGAATGGAATGGTAAAGGCCAGGGTTGGATTTGGGCTATAGCGCTGTAGGAGAGAGAGGGAGAGGCATCACTCCATGAATAACAAGGAAGCATACGAAAACAATTAATAATCTCGGCATTTACGCGCCAGATGTATTGTTAAAACGGGTTAAAACGGACATAATGGGCTAGCAATATTTAAACATTCTTAAAAATAAGATATTTACAGTAAAGTGTATAGAAAGGAAACGAAAATTATTGGAAAGCTAAAGAAAGGAAAAAAATTTATACAATCGTTCACTACATAAGGCCTGTATTTTTTTCGTTTAAAAATATGACGGATAATTTTATCCAAACTGCCTAATATATAAAAAAAGCCGAGTCGATATGTGATTGGATACGGTGATTGAATGTGAGCGCTCAGAAAATATTTTTAATATTGTCAGTGTATCTGGTTCGATTTGGATTCAGTATTGTAGATCATCACAACCCACGCATAAATTTATTTTGACCATTGAAGATCGTCAATGGTTAAAAAAACCTAAAGTATAAAAGCCTACACCGTACAGTTGATAGACGTTGTTTAAGACCTGAAGATGTCAGTAATGACGAAAAGCTTAGTCGAACAATAAAAAATTATAGCAGTTAGCAAATTCATAAAAGAAATACAAAACATATTGTTACGAATGTCTCCTTGATCGTCTTATGGTAAAGTGGAAAACACAATACAAGACACCAATGAAATCAGCAGCTTTAATCATCACCATTAACAATTTGTAATCAACAAGATAGTCTCTTACAACAAATCAAATAAAAATTGTCTACACGCAATAACAGTGTCAATTAATAGAGTCCCGCACAATTATAAAACACATAGCACTTCGCTACAATACTTCGAACCTCACTGGAATAAATCGGCACTTAAACTGAAACTAAGCGGCAGCTGCCGTTGTTTAAATAGATACCACAAGTGTTCCAGAATAATCCATGATACGCATCAACACTACTAGAAAACACTAGAGCGTTATTGATTGTGGCCTTGAACACAGTGCGCGCGGACCGGTGAAGTCTGACACAGCCTCGGTGGTTGACGCGTGACAAGTGTCACGTAATTTGTCTTTCATCTCAAAGTAGCAGCAATATGTACGCACACACACATCACAGCTGGAGTCTGCTGGGATAGCTGAGAAACATGTAGAATGTTCTTTTAATGGCGTAACATATTTTATTTTTACGTTTAAGAGAGAATATGTAAAGTGTTTTTGAAATTAGTGTTTCTGTCGCGTTAACCATATTCATATATAAAATAAATTGTAATATAAGTGAATTCTGGTCGTTAATAATATTTTGAAACAAGAAAACCTATTTTTCACTCTCCTTAAGCGACAGACTTAGATCAAATATGTAATCACTCCATTGTTACCGTACAGTGACTGTAAACTGAACATTACCCTATTTTACATGTTTCATTTTGTAAACAAATCAGTTTGAATAAAAATCGTCTATTTTTCTATATTAAATCTTTGTTATAATAAGCCTGCAACACGTAATTAATTTTTGTTTTGTATACATGAATCGTATACATGTAATACAGTAAAATAATATACAAAGTACTGTTAAAAAGAATAGAATTGAAAAAATTAAATATTCCTCATGTGTTATAATTTTATATAAATATCCGAACGTGTAATGTGAGTATGTGACAGAGAGAAATCTAGAAACGAAAGCAGAGACAGAGACAGAGACAGATACAGAGAGAGACAGAGCTACAATGAGCGGAATAGGAATGCTCGATAATACGCTTTGAAATTAAAATTTAAGAGGTACTGTTCCTGCGACGCAAAGCAATTAGAAGTCGTGGGTTGAATTGTTTCTCTGTGCACTCATATTGTAGGATATATGCGTCGCGGGTGTAATTCCGTCTAAACTGTTTGAGTGTTATTCACATTAGCATCATTACGTATACAACCGACAAACCTGATGGAAGTGACTGAACTGGGGGCGAATGAAACTAAACTGTAAAAGAAATAAATGTATGTGTGTTATATACGCGGGTGAAGTAAACTACAATTTATGAAAGAAACAAATATTACAAATATACCCATAAATATTGTTTGTTTCTCTCCTTAGTAGGAATAATATTATGTTTACATTTGCAATAATTTACTCAATGCAAGAAGATGGCAAAAGTTTTCTAACAAAATTGAGACATTATTCCATTTGATCACGCGGTTTTTCTTCTTCCTCTTTACAAGTCAGTAGACAATTGGAGACAAAAATTACTTCCAACGCTCTCTTTGCAAAACATTATTACTCCAACTAAAAATACCTCATTTACTTAGAATTACTCATTTAGTAGTTCAAGATGGTGGCTTTTTTGTCAACTGCTCACTTATAATCGAGATTACAACTTTAATTTTGAAAATTTTTTGTGATATTTGGTTCTGAAACGTCCAATCCCAAGACCTTTCTCTGACACTTCTCTTGCCTCTCCTTTCTAGTGGAATCTAGAAAGTATCTATTTCTCCGGAGGTCAATTTACACCAAGGTGAATATCACGATCCACGCAATCCTCACAACAACATACGATTTTGCCCAACCTTATGTATGTATTCTCATTGTAAACCAAAAATTGCCTTTATAGGAATTAAATAATTCCCATAATAACTACACCGTTAAACATAAATATTTTTAAAATTTGTCCAAACACTTGTACATTACTGGTATAAGTATATCAGTGTACAAGTCTTCATTTGCCGATTTGAAGGCAATAAGCAGCTATAAAGAGCTTATTTTTATTATAAGAGCTAAGGAATTTTAAATAAAAGAATCTTTCTTTGTTTCTTTTTAAACGAGCGTCTTAACTATAGTTTTAAAATTAATAAAAATCAACACAAAACGATAAGTTGACAGAATGTATTTCTTGGTAAAAGACTAACGAGTACAAAAAAATATTATTCTGTTCCATTCTCTTCTAAACAAATTTATTCTTAATAGCATTACTAATTACGGCTGTTAAACGAGAGATTTTAACAAAAGTAGAAATCTATTGAGTAACGGAAATGGATTGCTCAAGAAAATCTTCTGAAGTTTCAAGAATACAAAATAATAATTTCTGTACGTCAAATGATAGAAGAGTAATTGTAGAACTCGTGATGGAAAATGGAATATTTTAAACGAAAACAGCTTACACATCAAGGCTACTTTAAGCAAATGCGTGACTAAAACTACAGGTCAAAAAAGTCAGCAAACGGTCACTACAAGGATGAAGCAAGAGACGTCTCCGAGAAAGTTCTTGATCATGAGTGTTTCAGAAACAATGGAATTACACACGATTACAATAAGCATTGGTATTTAACACGTCCGGCTGACGGTTTGGGCTGTATTAATTTCAGAACAAATATTCAAAATTAAAGTTATACGCTCGATTATAAGGGAGCAGTGAATAAAATCATGTATGTTTTTGGTTCCGCTAGTACAATTTCGGTCCTATTTGTGCAGATTAACTTGATAGTCGGACACACTAATTAATACAGATTTAATCGTCATCCAACTCTACGTAAACCTAGTGAATTGGTTTGCTCCCCATTGTGATTTACTACAACACAACTAAGCCACCCCAGTACCAGGGATAAAAAAAGATAATTATAAAAGTAAATATACTTCATACTAAATAAAATAATTAAAAATAAATCAAATAAAATGATTAATTTAAATAAAATATAAAAACTATGACTCGACAAACGACGTCATTACCTAACCCAAGTGATTGACCCAACAACAACTAACAAAAGAAGAAGGGAACCACGAAAAATACACAAAGAAAAAGGTGATTGACCAAACAAATAGGAACTAACAAAAGAAGGGAAGAAACCAGAACCAAAGAAGAATAAAGACAATTAAAGGAAGTGAACGAATTCCTACAACTAAATGAAATTAAACCAGATGAGAAGAAGAGAACCGAATCAAAATGAAGACAATTGAAAATGAAGAAGATGAAGGAGAAGAAGAAGAAGGAAGAGGAGACAAAGTGAAACCAAGAAATAAGAGACACCACATATAAAAGGGAGAAATGGTATACTCAAATATAGAATATTGTAAATAAACCCCAATAATTATCCACTAATGGAAATAAATATTGTAGTAAATGAGATAATTTATATACCTGTTTAAACAAAAAACAGTTAAAAAATAACTTAGTAAAGAAAAGTACATTAACCCAAATATTAAAGTTAGATGTAGTGCAAGATGTAACAAAATGTCATTAATAATAAGTATAACTCTATAATGAAGGAAATAGTGAGAAATAGAAAGAGAAAAAATTATAGGGATTACCCACTAAAGAACACTTAGTATAAACAGTGATACAGTGCAATAGTGTATGTGTAAAAACCCCAAAGTGTAGTGATAAAGAAGGTACGCTAATTAAATTATAGTTAACTATAAATAATTTAAAAGTGAAGGGGAAGTATAAATGGGAATAGTGTAAGATATAGAATATAAATATTAAGAAAAATAGTGAATGATAATGAAAATAAACACTTAATAAATCTATAAAGAACACTAAAGATTTAACAGTGGAAAATAATAGTGAATAAGTATGTTGTGAAAAATAGTATTAAGTATGAACTATAAAGTAAGATGGATTGAACACTGGAAAGTGATAATCACAATGGTAATTAAAACCAAAAATATTAGTAACAAGTTTAGAAATATGTAATCATATTTAAAAGGTAGAATCCCGGGAAAGAGTAAATTAAAAGTGTTAACATGGAGGGAATGTAAAGATTGTTTAAAAGTTAAGGAGTTAGAGACAAATCAAAGACACCCATGTTATAAGGGATAGTTATAAATTTCATAAAAGTGATGTTGTTTATCACAATAAAAATAATATGTATTATAAACAAAAATTAGCAAATAATAAGTTCAAAGGAAGTGATGATGTTTCTCACTCTAAGTAATAGCAAAAGAATGAAATGAATGTTAAACCAACAGTAACTAATAACTTATAAAGAATTGTTCGTTTTAATGTTATGAATAGGATATGGCTGAAAGAAACTTGCAGTCCATAAGCCTAATTGTTATGTTTTAAATATTAAGATAGAGAAAACAATATTGACATGTAATCAGAAAACAAACAGACTCAAAACAAAACTCAAACAATTATAATAACAAAGTAAAGCCCAACAGGCTGAAAGGAAATGTAATTCAAATGAAATAAGTAAAATACCATAATGGCTACTTGGCCCTATGAAAATGCCTAACTGTCAGACACACACAAATAACAACTGTAACAAATTCACAAGGAAATTTACAAATCTAAGGCAAGTAACTAGCCAGTAATTATGCGTAAATCATTTTAAAAGAGAAATGTTACTATAAAGGTTTAAATTAAAAGAGATATGTAATTTATCAAATGTCAAAATAATTAGACAAAGTTAATATATAATAGTATATGACCTTATGAGGTATCGTTTTAATCTTTGAAAGGAAATAAAGACAATAGTGATATTATTTATTACCCAGAAGGGACGACAGAAGAATAAAATCAGTCAGAAAATATATAATAAATTTGAATAAAAATTTCAAATATCTTAACAATGCTTTTAATCGAGGCCTTAACCAATCAAAGGGTTTCTGTTACCATAGAAACGGGCCGTTGAATACTAATTTTTCCGTTAAATTTACTTACTTGAAAAAAATTACGCGTGCGTAAGCGGTACGCAAGATTGAGATGACCAAAATTTCACTGTAAGAAGTTCGAAAGACATTCAGAAGTCGACAGTATGAACCATTGACGAGTCGATGAAGAGCTTCAAATAATAACAGATGTCCAGGAACCAAATTAACGAAATTAAATAGTAGAAATTCCCAAGACGAGATAGAAGAAGATGCCAGCAGCCTAAATCAGCCCAAAATTGATGAATTTCCAATATCCCTGAACGACAACACATCGTAACCTTCTGAACTGATAAGTATCAATTAAATGAAATAATCCCAAGAATAAAAAACACATTAAATATTTCTCAAATCAATCAAAATTTCTCACTATTAAACCAAATTCATTTTCTTTCAAAGGTTGAATAAATATAAACTTACGTAGACAATTATTAACTTAGGAATAACCTCGCATTAGTGTGCGAATTTTGTAACAACTAATACATCACCGAACAATTTGTAAAAACACTTTATACTATTTAAGTACGGATAAGGTACGGTAGTGTACTTTTTTAATGTAACCAGCTTTTATGTTTTATTTATAATCCAAAGAACCCCAGATTTTGAACAAATTAATATATTGTATACAAACAGACGCCATCTCAGCATCAATGTAACTCATTTCAAAATCAATTTCACCAACCGAGAGATAAATGTTTCATGTTCTAAGCCGGAGCAATTTTATTAAAAAAATAATTTATAACACTTTTGTCACATTGATTAATGACCAAATCAGAATTAAAATTACAGTACAGAGTATTGCCATTGTTTTATTTCGTAGGAAGTTGTATAATATATGTGTATGTTAGCAATTTTTTACTGAGGAACCAACTAGCGCTCGGGCCGAGTGGACAATACAACAAGCTGTACAGCGGCGGGAATCATTTGAACGCTCCAGCCGTCAACGCTGACAACACCTATTTAACCAGTAAATTCACAGATTTAATTGTTTTAAAGTAAACAATTTGGCGCCACCCGGGATTCGCAACCCCTATGAATAAACAGGTAGGTTGTACTGATAATTGAGACCACGCTACAGACTTCAGTAGTGACAACCATTATTGTAACGACCGGTGTGAGGCGAACACACCACACTAACAATTTCTACACATAAAAAACAAGTGTACACATTTTACAGATACGACCGAGTCTTCTAATTCGTTACAATATTAATGCGCCGGCCAATACATTTGTAGCACTTAAATGGTAAACTTAAATTAGACACTTGATAGTCTGCTCAAAACAAATGCATTAACACTTGAAATCGGATATTTTTTAAAGCTATAGTTCATTTTTCATTTGCGAAAAACAGCTACTGAGCTCGATAATCCGGTGTAATAAAGTTGTGATAACAGAGATCATTAATACGGTCCAATTAAGTTGACACCAGAAACAGTAAAACAATTCACCCACAAGTTTCAATAAACGCTTTTGTTCAATTTACACTTAACTCACATAGTATAAATACAATGATCACATTTCCACTGTTCATGAAAACAAATAGGGGTTACAAAAACGCCACTGTGTTTACCAAGTCGCTATTCACAGTGACACAAGCATACCAAAAGTTCCTATCTAACAAACAGTTAGTGGAAGCTCCACTGATTACAAATCAAAAATATACACAAGAAATTACAAAATATATATCAAAAATATACAAAACAGATACAACATATATACAAAAATATACAATAAATATATACAGTTTATACTTATAATAAGTTGACACCAAGCAGCTATTAAGCCTTTATTCTCGAAATTCTATAGGTCGCTTCGAATAGGTAACTACTAATGTAACAAGAACATTATTCTACGAAATTCTGGAATGTTCTGTATAGTGTTATCTGAAGAGTCATCATTTTATTAAATTAACGAAACTCTCAACGCTGCTATTTATTTTACCACGCTTATCTGCGCCGCCGATGAAATACTGTGTCGAAACATTTTTGTAGTAATAATTATCTGGGCTTTTGTTACGTCTATGTTTCTTTGCAACAGTTTTATTGTGAAGCAGAAGCTAATTGGGGCCGGAGCACTATTATGATTACTATCATTTTACTCGAAGATACTCGAAGAGGAATAACAATTTTACAAAAATTGTGTTTACAGTGCTCACAGGTGCACTGAAAAATTGACAGTGGACTTTGATAGTCAAATCCGTGGTAATCTCAGTACACATTAAATTATACACATTTTACGACAGTTGCAAATAAATCTGAAATACAGTCTCGTTCAAATCTGAATTTAATTTATCTTAATTAAATAATTTAAATTTAAGTTAATTTAATTTAAATATATTTGTCTATAAAAGTGAGAAATAATGTCATCATCATAAGCTTCACAAAACGACATAGGCAAGCTGCTGCCTGTTCCGCCTTCAAAAATCGTTCAGCCATCTCTTCCTGGGCCTACCCACACGCCTCTATCCTGTAGGTTTGTATTTCCAGACTTGTTTGGCCAGCCGAAAAGCCAGCATTCTTTCTAAGCGTTCTCTCCACCGTTGTTTGTAATACTTTAAATTTTTATCATCGAGCTCGTGAAACTAATAGTTGCACGAGCAGTTGGATAACTTGCAACTTTCTTCCAATCGATTGCAGACGTGCAACCGATTGCAGTTAAGTGTAATAGGTCTCATTAAAGCCAATGCCCCACAACGTTTTCTGCAATCAGTTTCTTATTATAATAGAGACTTTAATGTCAATTAATTATCGACAAATAGAGTACAGTAGGCTTATAGTATTTAGTAAGCCTTTGAAATGTGCTCTAGTTGTGAGTTTAGTTTATTTTTGATTTTATGAACAACGCGCAATTGCGGAAGAATCGACAACACCAAAAAAAAACACAAAAACTTCATTATTACATTTTGAAACTACAGGGTTGTTGGATCGCGGTTGATTGCTTATAACGTGATTCTTATTTTGCTAGACGTTTCGGCTACCCAGCGGAGGCCTTCTTCTGTAGAAACGCGTTCGACAAAGGATGACAGGGCAAACGCACATTGCAATTGATTGGTTATACGTCTGCTTGAGGTGCGAAAGGCCTGACATTCTTTTTTGAACGCGTTTCTACTGAAGAAGGCCTCCGGTGTGTGGCTGAAACCTTTAGAAAAACGAATCACGTTGTAAGGAATCGACCACGGCCCAACAGGCCAGTAGTTTCGAATTTTAATAATGTTGACTGCAGCCGGTGACAGCCTTGGCAATAGACAAAAACCAACTCCAATTTCCTTGCATGTCTGTTTTGAGAGATTATATGACAAATACTGTATCGCATGAATTTCCTACTACCCGTGAGCGATATAAATCGCTATTATGATGTGTAAAATAAATCTTTTTGTAAACGTCAAAATGTTAAATTAACAATAATCTTAAAAGTAAATTACAGTTTGCTAATAAACAGCCATGTAATTAAAACTAAAGTCTAGGAAGACCATACATCAAAATATTAGTTGTACGATTAGAAATGTTGGAAGTGGTTGTAATGAGTGACGAAACTAGTAGGAGGTGGAGGAGCTCTTAGGGGGAGGGGGATGAACCAGTTTCCGGCAGCGATATGACTAGCTGCTAAGGGAATGATACTATCTGAAAAGTTGGACTTCCCATTATCTTCAGGACAAGTTTTCAGGACAAATATTTATAGGCCTTAGTTTAACACACGCAACTGGCATAGAAATTAACGCTACTATGTTAAGTGATTACGGGATTTCGCTGAAATCTGTGCCATGACTGATGCCCCCGTCACCAATTGGATTTCACTTTTATTAAAATCACAGAGCTATTATGATTATTTGTTTTTGTTTACTTTTTAATTAAATTTCTATCATCGCAGTTTTTTTTCACTCTAGTTTTTTCCAACAAAAACGTACCGTGTCGTTGTTCGTTTGTTTACTATTCGTTATAGGTTGTTAAGGATAGTATAAAATATTTTTTTCATTATCATTAATTTCTTTTTTTATTAGAAATAGAAAGTTACTTTACCTTGCTTAACAGCGTATTAGGTTTCTTTGTAACACTGCCGTTCCCCAGTTAATGTCTCTGATAAGCGACTCAGCAGAGGGTTACAGCGTTTTTACGGGGGCTAAAGTTTTATAAGTATTTATGGCTGCGGGCGCTGTAAGATTCAACAGGGTGTCCTTATGTCCTTACAGTGTATACTGCACATAAAAATTTATGGTTCAGCCGCCCTTCGAAGACAAAACATTAAAACGATTTTTATATCCAAACAAAGGAGCTCCAACAGGGTGTGTGTGTGTGTGCGCGCGCGCGCGCAGAACTAGTCACCGTTGTATGGCCCTAAATTTATAAAATTAATGGCAATGACTTTCTTACAAAACGCAGCTTATGGATTCCAATCCACCTCAGCCAGAACGTTTCTTTGTCACATAACCGAAGAAATAAGTTATTGTAATTATAGTGATTGTTAATGTAAAGAAAGTAAAATTCACTAGGCCATGTAATACCAAATATATTTAACAACATTTAATGATGGCAAAATTACAATTATTTGCTGAAATAAATTCAAATCCTCTCGCATGTACTAGTAGGTCTACATAGTAAGTAGTACTGTGACTTGCAGTATTTAAGCGTTAAAAAATTATTTATTCTCAGCAGATTCTAATATTATTTATTACAATGTACATTCTAATTGCATATGAAATCTACTAAAGAGTAATTGCTATCAAGTATTTGATAGCATTTAAAGACACTGTATGAATAAGCAGAGATTGCAGGTTTGAACACCTGCAGGTTCCTTATAAATTAGTTAATAAGGAACATTGTGAAAATGTTAGTTTCAAGTACTTTAGACTTGCAAAACAACTTTAAGTGCTGCGAAATGAAACGTAAGGATGGTTAGCCGCGGGTGTAGTGTGCGTGTGCGAGAGTACGTAATTATTTTACGAGACATTCATAAAAAAACTTGATAATTTAAATAACTTTCCTGATATTTTAAGAT
The DNA here is from genome assembly GCA_034769895.1 of Magicicada septendecula. Lineage (NCBI taxonomy): Eukaryota > Metazoa > Arthropoda > Insecta > Hemiptera > Cicadidae > Magicicada > Magicicada septendecula. The sequence continues at coordinate 85,400,618 of CM068375.1, read as the reverse complement.
GGGGTTTATATTAAATGTTCGTAATAAAAAGACCTAACTAATTTCAACAGTTATTTAAAAAAAAACAGTGATTTAATGTATGCATTTTATGTATAAAAGTTTTATGGCCATAAATTTGATCGTAAAAATGATTAGGTTTTTAACAAAAAATTTTCTGTTTGGAAGCTTTCTCGGACAAAAATATTTATTATCTGTAATAAAACCATAGGTGTTACCAACGAGCCAATCACATCACGAGAATTCAGTCGATGATAAATTAATTTAAACGGATAGACCAGTTCTCGGAATCGATAACGCATAAACACCGCGTGGCCCATGACGTTTGGTCTGGCAATCGCGACAAACACAACTTAAAAAATTCCTTGGGTTACTGCAAGAATTATTATAATTGTGCTAATCCCTGAAAGTTCAAGATATCCGATTAGGGTATATAGACGCTTGAAGCTGACTGGAAGTGTAAGCATAGTACACCATATTTAGAAGTAATAATATCGGTTCGCGGTGACAGAGTATATAACCGTGCCGTTGAGAAATATCTACACGCCCAAAAGCAACCCTGAGGCCGACCAGAGTAAATCAACCCACGTACTCATTCAGTTCCAGATCTTCCAGGAACATCCCGTCGTCTGCAGCATCTGCAGTCGACATTAAAAGGGAACTGAACAAGATTACTTATGTACAATTGAAAAAAAAATATTTGAAAGGAGGACTGTGTCACATCAGTAAAGACTTTATAGTAAATAAGACAAAAAGAACTTTTAAATATTAATTTATTTCATTGTATAGAAATTCTTCCGCTTTACAAGTCAGTACACAATTGGAGACAAAAATTACTTCCAACGCTCTCTTTGCAAAACATTATTACTCCAACTAAAAATACCTCATTTACTTAAAATTACTCATTTAGTAATTCAAGATGGTGGCTTTTTTGTCAACTGCTCACTTATAATCGAGATTACAACTTTAATTTTGAATATTTTTTGTGATATTTGGTTCTGAAACGTCCAATCCCAAGACCTTTCTCTGACACTTCTCTTGCCTCTCCTTTCTAGTGGAATCTAGAAAGTATCTATTTCTCCGGAGGTCAATTTACACCAAGGTGAATATCACGATCCACGCAATCCTCACAACAACATACGATTTTGCCCAACCTTATGTATGTATTCTCATTGTAAACCAAAAATTGCCTTTATAGGAATTAAATAATTCCCAATAATAACGACACCGTTAAACATAAATATATTTAAAATTTGTCCAAACACTTGTACATTACTGGTATAAGTATATCAATGTACAAGTCTTCATTTGCCGATTTGAAGGCAATAAGCAGCTATAAAGAGCTTATTTTTATTATAAGAGCTAAGGAATTTTGAATAAAAGAATCTTTCTTTGTTTCTTTTTTTTTTGAAAACGAGTGTCTTAACTATAGTTTTAAAATTAATAAAAATCAACATAAAACGATAAGTTGACAGAATATATTTTACAAAAAAATATTATTCTGTTCCATTCTCTTCTAAACAAATTTATTCTTAATAGCATTACTAATTACGGCTGTTAAACGAGAGATTTTAACAAAAGTAGAAATCTGTTGAGTAACGGAAATGGATTACTCAAGAAAATCTTCTGAAGTTTCAAGAATACAAAATAATAATTTCTGTACGTCAAATGATAGAAGAGTAATTGTAGAACTCGTGATGGAAAATGGAATATTTTAAGCGAAAACAGCTTACACATCAAGGCTACTTTAAGCAAATGCGTGACTAAAACTACAGGTCAAAAAAGTCAACGAACGGTCACTGCAAGGATGAAGCAAGAGACGTCTCCGAGAAAGTTCTTGATCATGGGTGTTTCAGAAACAATGGAATTACACACGATTACAATAAGCATTGGCATTTAACACGTCCGGCTGACGGTTTGGGCTGTATTAATTTCAGAACAAGTATTCAAAATTAAAGTTATACGCTCGATTATAAGGGAGCAGTGAAAAAAATCATGTATGTTTTTGGTTCCGCTAGTACAATTCCGGTCCTATTTGTGCAGATTAACTTGATAGTCGGACACACTAATTAATACAGATTTAATCGTCATCCAACTCTACGTAAACCTAGTGAATTGGTTTGCTCCCCATTGTGATTTACACGTATATATTAATGCACAGGCCAGTACATTTGTAGCACTTAAATGGTAAACTTAAATTAGACACTTGATAGTCTGCTCAAAGTCAGCATCTGCAGTCGACATTAAAAGGGAACTGACAAGATTACTTATGTACAATTGAAAAAAAAATATTTGAAAGGAGGACTGTGTCACATCAGTAAAGACTTGATAGTAAATAAGACAAAAAGAACTTTTAAATATTAATTTATTTCATTGTATAGAAATTAAATTTTAGTTGAGTTACGAAGATCAACAGAAACAGATTTATTGCTTTTTTTTTAAACTGTATTGTAAGCTCAGTAGATTGTAAAAAATAATAGCGTTTTTTTCTTGAAAATAATCCCAATATATATTTTATTAGTTTATCTCCAAGAAGATAAAATAATTACACACGAGTAGAATACAAAAATAGGGATATTGGCGGGAGTAATGAAATTTCTCCGCCAAGGTGGAGGTTGCAAGAAGATTGATCGAGTCGAAACCAGTATGTCAGGGATGCGTAAGGTGTCTACAGTATGAACGATCATAAGTTGTGTAAAGACAAGTTGTGCGAGTATCTAGAAATATCGTCTCAAGCTCGACTACTCGAAGAAGATAGTTAGCAACACAAAGTAAACCTAAATGAATGTTACATGAACGCTTTTTTCCGGCCGAGCACGCGCGTGAAGTTTGGAAAAACAGACAGTTGTCACAAGTGCGTTTATTTTCGTACGTGCACGGACGGAAGTGTGGTCACACAGGCGGTTTATAATCGGACGGCAGCGTTGGGACGTCTCGGACGCGCATCCCTACAGCTCTGGCTACAAAGGTTAAATGTGTATATAAAGGTTACTACGCAACTGCACAGAAACGTCCGTGTTTAGATTGAAGAAAACATTGGTTACCAGTAGTAAATAAATCTTTATTAAGAAAACTTTTTACATTAATATTTTTTTATAAAGATATCAACAACACCATGGAGACTAAAATTATCATATTAACTATTATCATAGTAACAAGTAAATAAACAAATGTTACTTTAGCGGTATCTTTGAACAGTCCTTGTGACCACCCGCTTGCGTGTTAAAAACGCACTAAAAACGCAGAAGGTGGCGTTTCGATGCGCTAGACATTGAAAAAGCAGCAGAGTTGACTACTCGTGCGTCTTTTATCACGTCCGTGTGACCAGTTTCATTGCCGCCTGTGTGTTAAATTCAATGCGTTTTCCAACCGCACACAAACGGCCGGGAAAAACCGTAAGGCTTGTGTAACAGTACCCTTAGACACCTTTTGAAGACTGCAACAAGGCTTCAGATACTAAAACTCTTTAAGCTAAGCTGAAACTCATTAAATGATCCTCTTTCAATGCTTCCTTTTATGTCGATATTCTTATTCTATATGAGGACTTTGGTATAGGCCTACTACTAATAATGATTGCGATTAGATCACACGCTATGAAACACAGTATGGACCATGGTAATCAGCTTAGCGAATATTGTAATCAACCGTCAGCGGAAATAAGGCCAAGATTACAGCCGGATCTATTTGGATAATCTTGGATTTACTGTTAGGGGATACTGCTTTGCTCATAGTAATTTTATAAGACACTAATTATTAATTAAAATTCAATATGACTACCAAATTCAATATGTAGTTTAAAAATGTAAATTAAATTTTAAAAATGTATTATACAGGATGACCACGTCAGGAGTCCCGATCCCCACAGGAAAGAAAGTATAATGAGAAAAAAAATTGTTGCAAGCGAAAACGGTAATTAGATTTCCCATTAGCTGAAAACCGAGCAAGAATTAAAGCCAACCCTTTCGTGTGACAAATTTCACATTTTGCACGATAAATTAATTTTTACTTTGTACACAATGTGAGTTTAATTTTCGTTACCACGTTTAAGACGATAAATTAAATTGAAAACAAACAAGAAAATCGTTAACGGGCAGTGTTCCCGCGGCGCTGCTTTTTGTACACCGAGAAAACGTCATACTGCGACTGAAACAATAAATTGCATTTCACTACTTCGGTGTGGGAAACAGAGAACTGTACGACACTAAGAACTGCAAAAAGTGTCGCAAAGCGCGCGCGCGCGAGCACACACACACACAGCAAGAGTGGCGCGACAAAAGCAAGACCTTTCCAGTTTCATGTGCTACAAAAAACAGTCGCTGCTGTATGTAAATACTTGTCTCGTTCTTCATTTTCTTTTCTTTCTTTTATGTAGTCCTTTTCATAACCCTTTACATTCTCTTGTGTACAAGCTTTTAACTGTTCTATGAGCGCGTTTGTACTTTTTACCTCTATTTTCCGGTGCACTGAAATACAGAATCAACATAATACTAAAATCTTATTATCTTAATCTTCTTCTTCTTCTTCTTCTTCTTCTTCTTCTTCTTCTTCTTCTTCTTCTTTTTCTTCTTCTTCAAGGATTAGGTTATATAAACCTGTTCCGGCACCCATCTCACCCTTGGACGATCCACGTCTCTTCTACCAATGGCTTTATAGTTCAGTGCTGCTTTCAGCAATCGATCCTCTGTCGTCCTTTGCAGATGATCCCACCATTGTCTTCTGTAATTTGAAATAACTTCATTTACGTCCTTTACTTCGAGTTCCGCTCTGATATCTTCATTCCTTATTCTATCCTGCAATGTATAATTTAAAGTATTTTGAAGACACTGCATTTCAGCACTCTGAATCTTGCCGCTTTTCTTTCTTGTCATGACCCGCGCCTCACTCGCATAAACTGCAATTGTCTTATGAAACTTAATCCTTGTGCTGTGTCTTATTTTATTCCTAAGATTTCTATGAATCGTATCACAAATATTCCTAAATTTATTTATCTTCTCTCTAATACCATATTCATATTCATAGCTTACAACACAGCCGAGATATTTGAAACGGCTCACTTTTTCTAAAATGCTGTTGTTTATAAATATCTTAGTCCTCACTAGAAATTTACCATTAAAGGCTATGGTTTTGGTTTTTCTTACTGAAATTGTCAGTGAGTACTGTCTTGGCCACTTCTTGTAATTGAAACATAGCTCTTTGTAAACCATCTTCATTTTCTTGGATAAGAACTATGTTATCCGCATACAACAGGGAACCCATACAAATTGATTTGTTAAGCTGTATTCCCGAAGTCGCTCTGGATTTCCATGCTCTAAACATGTCGTCAATGTATATATTAAACAATGCTGGGGAAACACAGCATCCCTGCCTAGCTCCCTTATTTATTTGGAATGTCACCTGAGAGCCTACCATTCAGATTCAGGACTTCAGATGTACTTTTATAAAGGATCTTACCTGAATTTATTAAATACTGTGGATATCCTCTTCTATCTATAATATTCCATTACTTTTGACGGTCTACAGTATTAAATGCTTTTTCCATTCCATGCTTTTGATCTGGAAAAGTATTATCTTATTTTCCACACTAATTCTTAATGGAATATAATAAATGACTTCAGTCTCTGTGCGCTTCCGTTCGCGTATGATCTGATTGTGGAAGAACTGCCGAACAGGACTCCAGTTACTTCTCGAGAACTTCAATTACATATTTTTTTTTAAACTGAACAGCTAATTATTGGAGGTAAAGGAGCTAATATGACAATAGATTTGTAAGTTATGAAAAATAATGCTTGTAAAGTATATTTGATTAAATTATCTAACACGACAGAAATAATGAAGGTATCATCAGCAAAATAAAATAAGGAAAATGGTAATAGGTCAGCTGAATTTAATTTAAAAAACTTACATTTGCCTTAGAAAATAATTACTCAACAGTAGTTGAAGGTGTCTTGAAGATAACTAATCCATCAAATACTAAATTCCTCACCTGTAACAAACGCGGATAAAATATTAACAACAAGAAATTACAAATTGTTAGTTAGTAACTCTAGAATGCTTAAATTTATATATATGCATGTATATAATGAATATGTCTCTAAATAATAAATACTTCTGTAATTAAAATTTGTTGTATTTTTACCTGACGCACGTTTCACAGAAATTAATCTGTGTCTTCAGAGGTTTTTATTTTTATTTATCATTATAACAAAAATAATTTCAGTGAAACGTTTGTGAGGTGAAAATACAATAAATTTTACTTTGCAGAAGTATTTATTATTGAAGACATATTCATTACATAGAAAACCTGCAAGAAATATTGAAGAGCTACGTGCGAAATAAAGATACATATATACTTTTTACGTAATTTATTTGTCAGTATATATGTTTATAAAGTTTATACGTATTTCAAAAACAAGAAGCTTTCGTTGTTGTTTTTTATCAAGTTAATGTAAATTATAATTATTGGAATTTCTACAATGTTAGTACATGTCTATAATATATATTTATTAATATAAATATACAAGTATATTTATAAATATAAATTTATTTTTATATTTGTTCATAAATTATATATTTATGCTCATATTTTCCTTGTATTTACATTTTTTTATTTTTATAATAAACTTTTTCAAGTATATTTTTTGATTAGCTATTTCGGAAATTTACATATTTTCCGATAGTAATCTATCATCATCAGGTATAAATTAATAAATATAATATATTGTATACACAGTTCTATATATAATAAACAACTGAACACCAGAGTATTCGTAACTCACAATTTCCATGAGAGTTTAAATAAACCAAAACGCTTGCATACAACAATGTTCCAAGTGACAGGTGTCTTATACAAGTTCAGTTAAAACCTTTTTAATAAAATATTGAAAAATTGAAGTGTTTTAACAAAAAAATATTAAAGATTGTAGAATAAAAATTATAATTTGGCTTTGAAAAATGAAATGACACTGAAAATAAAATATTTATTTTTAAATATTATTAAATTTTGTATTCAACTCTTACTGAATTCTAAATACAGTATTAACTGTAGTTTAGCGATTTTTATTTAAAATATAAGGCAGTGTCAATGAACTACAGTATTTTTGTGTTTTACAGTTATCACGAATTACATTTGAGACATAGGGTGACGGTGAACCTTAGGGGGCTAGTGAGGCGTCATTGACCTTGGGGGAGGGAGTCACCGCTGCAAACAGATAATATAAGTCACCGATTACACACACCCGCACACAAAATTACCGCGGTCCAACAACGTACAATGAATCGCCTGTCACAATTGACCATCCCTTTCGGGAACACAGCTGTTTTTACTAAGAAACGTTCTCAGTGTTTTGTTGTAATGTTACCGAATTGTCGAGGAGACTGGTGGTATAATCGACCATCGTCCGGAAAGCGCAGAAAGACCTAGAACATACAATAACGTTACGTCATCCCGCTGCTCGCACAACGCGTACAAAAGGTCAGGTGCAATTTCCTTGACGTCACATATTGTTACGACGGTCTAACTGATCGTCGTATGGTACAGTGGAAACAAAATACAAGACACCAATGAAGTCACTAAAAACCAGCTTTAATTATCACAATTAAACAGTTTGTGATCAACAAGTTATTCAACAAAATTACACTCGTACAATAATTCAAGTTAATCTGTCCACACAAATAATAATCTACCTATAAAGAATCATGCACTATAATCACTTTTCACTAATAGACCACTTCAGACGCACTATGTAAATCGTCTGACATAAAACTGAAACTAAGCGGCATGTATGGACTATTATAGGCTGCAGGGTCCCATAATATGCGTCCTCAACAAGCACTTGAAAATTCTAGGGGATACTTCAACGCGGCCTTGGCAGAAACACGCATTGTTGGGCTAGTTTGAGCTTGGAGCTTGTCGAACAACACAATCGGGTGTACGAAAATGTTCCGTATTACGTAATATTGCCTCGATTTGTTGACGCACGTTAAGTGTCACGTACGCACACAAACGTTACGGCTGGGCTCTGCTGGGATAGTCGAGAAACATGTAGAACGATCTGTCATTGGGTAACAATATATTAAACTCGCCATAACCAAAATTGTCTTCCTGTCACGAATTAGACTTAAACCTTGTTATGACTTAGGGCACTACAGTTTGCGTTACATTCCACAAGCATTTCGTCTGTCTGGGGGGTTACCAGAGACTGTGGTGTGGGTCTCGTGTACACGCTGCATCGCTAATACATTAGCAAAGCTGGAGCATCGTATAGTTTGTCCCCCCTCCCCGATATAGGTTTAGCTGGAAAATTCACAAGCGTATAACCGCAAAGAATGAAAGCAGTGTGAGATGGACTTTAATCAGTGAGACGGTTCACTATAATGTTTCATAAATAAGTCTACATTATTGTAAAAAAAATTGTACCATTTATAGGCTTATATTATGTCCTCTTATCCTCTCTGCCTCACTGTCCCTGATTCTCTCTCTGTCCGTCTGTTTCTCTCATTCTCTCACCCCCTCTTTTTTTAATATCTATCTGTCTCATGCGCATGCACGTAAGTGCGGTGCATGCGTTTCTGTAAAGTAATTCGACTAATCTCGCCTTCCTTTTGTCAATCACTTGTTTCATTGATCTCTGTTTTGTCACGGGCAGATTCCAGATTTATTTTTACCACGTTTTTGTAGTGCCCAAGTAATCTTCCATCACTCAAGAACATAACCCTCATCAATTTTGTTAGTTCACAATAAACCTATTTCTCGCCCTTACTCGCTTGTTATCTAACATGGAAACACAAAGTAAATTCCATGTTTACACTTGTTCTACGTGTCTTCTTGTAAATTCACACTTCATGAATAAAATCCTAAACGGAACAGAGTGAACTATATTTACTGAGATGCTGCAAAATTAGATTACAGATAATCATGTCGCTCTACTCTAATCCGTGAACTCGACGAAACCTTGTAATCACGTTAACGTCTAACCGTGGGAGAATAACCTATTCCTTTTAGTAAATTCCATTGTCCTTTCGGGTGAATATTTAAATTTGCAACAAAAAACACAGTGATAAGCCGAGTGTGCCACTTGAAAGACCAGTGGACATAGCATATATCTGACGCTTGGTGCAAGAATCACCAATATCATTAAACAGTGTTCTGAGAAAATGGGGTTTTAAAATTGGTCAGTTTTTTCTGAGTCATATTATGGTGTCATATGGTCAAGATCATGTTTGATGTTCTGATGAATATTTACATAGATATGTAAGAGCATGCCCCATGTAAGCTTAATTGTGAAGAATTTCTTTTAGTTTCTAAAATAAATGTGACATTGGTGGTTCTGAATTCAAAAAACTGTTCCTGACTTTGGCAACCACTGATACTATTAATTCGTAAGATATTACTGATTGACATTGGCGGTTTTACACATGAAAATACATACTTCCAAGAGTGTAAAGAGCCACTAATGCAAATGCAATTTTCACTAAAAACTGACATTGGTGGTTCATGCACTAAGCCACTGATACACACACGCGCGCGCTATATATATATATATATATATATATATATATATATATATATATATATATATATATATTGTAACGCAACAGAAATGCTAGCATCCGTGTTACATAAAAACAAGGTTAACAGAATAATAAACAAGGCAATATCTAACCCCATGATAGAACAAAGATCTAATAATTACATTTATAATTATAGATAAAGGTAAATAAGGATGCAAGGTAGTATTAACAAGAATAAACGAACCTGTATGTTAGATAATAGTTGATGATATATGTTCAGTGAAGAGCAAACAAAAAATGAAACAATAATTTACTTTATAGTAATAGCAAATAAGAATTTTGAGTTAAGAGATATTATTTTGTGACAACAAATATTATGATAAAGTTTATGTTATGTTATACCAAATATGTGTTGAGTTAATGAAAGATAATGAAACAAGATTCAATGACTGTTGTAGAATGAAGTGTGAAGCAGCTAATTAACGTTAATAGATTTGAATTTTCTTATATGTGATCCCTAGGTCAAGATAAAATTGTTATTAGATATGGAAAAAATAATTGTTTATGTAAATGTTAATAGTTAAGATTTGATTATATGTATGAATTTATGTAAAAGGGGCTATAGATGTTTACCAGTTATAAACACAGGTAGATCCGTTTACAATAAAAGGCCTAACAGCCAAAACCACTATATAACCACTCATAACATAAAGGTTAGGTACATCAATTAATAATAATTAATGAATACGATTTGAAGAGCTAGAAAAAAACATTAAATTAATAATGATATATAATAAAATTTATACAAATTATGATAATGCCATAATGCCATGATATCGATTAATAACGTTTAATATCGAAAGGGTATTAAATATAAGAAAGAAAAAAACAGGCTTATATAAAAAAACCAGCAGAATATGGGTAGAAAATAATAAACCAACTATCGGTAAAGTTGCATTCCGATAGGATAGCAAATTGATAAGGAATAGACAAAAAATATATGAAATAAACACTATATTCAAAACATGTGGAAGGAAGAAAAATCATGTGTTGCTAGGGACGACAGGAAAAGAGGAAGTTGTTGATTTGACAATAATTGCTTTGATGATCTGAATGTGATGAGATTAAAAAAACCAAGAAATATCTATTTAATCGGAATATACTACATTAGTAAAATACTATTATAAAATACAAAATACTAATGATAATATTTATGACTCTTGCCAGTATAAATTAACCAAACAAGACAATAGTATGAAATCGCAATAGAAAATAAATAACTGGATTCTATAAGGAAGGACTTGAATTGTCCCATATCCGAAGGGAATTGATGATATATTAAACCAAATAGAAAGAATTAACAGCATCACAATTAATAATATACACTACACCAGAAGTTATAACCTTTCAAATACACGGAACAACACTAATTGCTTCAACCGAGAGAAGAACGTATTTGGATCCTGGAGTTGCAGAAGAAGCATCAATCGGGCTGTAAATCAATCCAGTGAGCTGTATTCCGAAGTGGACAGGACAAGAATTCCATTTTATTAAACCGAAGAAAGAATATCGTACGGCATAATTGTCCAGAACAGTAAATTTATCAATCAACCGCCTACACGATTTGCTTCGTTCTAGTCTGGTAAATTATTATTATATTAATCATACTAACTACACAACACTTCAAATTTGTAAATCTTGCATTCTTATCTATGTATTTTTAATCTTCCCCACAGTTACAAGAACCTTCACACCCTGAATTAAATTAATTACAAATTAAAACACACTATATAACTGAATTTAAATAAAGGATCGGAATAATCAACAATCGATTCACGCAATCTATAGCCCAAGCATATGTTAGTTAGAACATATCTTATTCAATGTTAAAGAAGTAAACAAATAAAGAACCTTTATATAATTGCAAAATCTTGTCATTTGGAGTATGATTTAATGAGTTGGGAATAAAAAGTAACTGAATAAGTATAGAATAATTGGTTAACATAAACAGTGAATAACCTATAAGTTTCGTTGAGCCGATACTACAGCGCTTATAGCGGAATTATCTGACACCAAAGAGAGAGCGTAAAAATACAAAATTATACATAATTCTCTTCAAGGTATAATAGGGTTGAACGGAATTACAGAATAACGCAATAATTATTTAAGTTTCAAGTACACTAACACTGATATTTTTTAGAGAGCTAAGTTAATATTAATTAATTACATCAATATATCCCATAACTCCAAATATCTCAGATATTTAAATAATTAAGTAAATTAAACGACCTGAGAGAGTAAAGACAGGGGACATACCCGTTCATAGCAACGAATAGGCTTACATTGCGTGAAAATAACGAGACGCTCGTACTCGTCTCGATACAATATTATAACAACACAAATTGTTTAGTATAAATTGATTTGGGTAGCCCCACGATTTTGGAGCGCCAATTTATATAACAACACAAACATTGATATATAATTTAATTTGTGTAGCCCCAAGTTCAGGGCCAATTTATATAACATAACAAATTATATAATGTATTGAATTCATGGGTGTAATCGTAATAAGAAGATGA
>CM068375.1:85193532-85383532 GCA_034769895.1 Magicicada septendecula | reverse complement strand
CGCTAACTCTGTGCGTTCGTGCAAACGAACAATGTTCGTGCCACAGACCGATACAATACCGACGGTCAAACTCGGCCACAATTAATTGCCATAATGTACTTACCAATAGATTTATAAATTGTAAATTTTATTGAGTTATTTAATTCAGGTGCACTGAATTTACCCACTATAAATTAGTAGTTTGCTTTGTTTGTAGTTTGCTTGTAGTTTTGTAGTACAATTTTTATTTGTTTCTGTAATTATTGAAGGGTTTTTAATTAAAAGTGAATTATTATCATTTATAATTCTTACATGAAATTGTACGATACCAACATATAGGCTTATTTAGAAAGAAAAAAATCTTTGCGAATAGACAAAATAAAATGTTTTAAATTCACTTCAATGTACAGAACATTTTAAATTAACATAATTAAATATTATTTAATACACGTTTTTTGTATGTTTGTGTTTTTTATGTGTTCCTTTAACCTGTTTTCTGTAACTTATAGGAAATTAATCAGTTCGTACTATATCCTTGTATGCAGCAAAAAATAAATACTCATTGTAATAAAAATAAATGCTGCACTAAAATAAATGCTGTAATAAATATAACACAATGTGCTGCACAATTTTTTTTACATATTTTAAATACATAATTATTATTCTCATACTAAGCACACGCGTTAGTTTATATCGTACACATCTTTGTTGGTGTTAGATTGAAAAATATAAATATCAAACAACTACATAGCTATAAATATCTTTAAAGATAACAGTAAGGGTAAATTTTATAATGAATTTAACATCTGAATACAGGAGTTAGTGTAATATACTACTACTCGTTATAAATTACTGGTTACAAAGATAACACTAAGAAAAGAAAACTTTCCGTCTATAAATTCATCTTCTTATCAGTCCTACTCAGGTGAATACGAAGACAGCAGGAAAATGTTCAAGCCACAGACATGAGATATGCAAAAGTGTATTGGAATCTTAAGGATAGAAATTAGAATAAATAAATGTATGTGGAAGAAGTTACGGGAGAACATGGTGAACAAAGCTATAGAGGCCAAGAAGTAAATGTGGTTTGGTTGCTTGGTAAAAATTGGAGAGGAATGACAAGTTAGGACTGTATGGAAGTTCAAAGCGATGGGGAAGAATAGAATTGGAAGACCGAGACAGAAGTGGAACTGACGTTAAACAGGGAGGAGATAAACTTGAGAACAGTCAAGGAGCTAGTAAGGGATGAAGAAGCTTTGCAGAAAGAAAATGTAACCAAGTAGTTCAAGGTGTTTTGTATTGAAACCCTATATAAATTCTATTATTCTTTGTAGTGAAGTGCTATAAGTTACTGACGCAAAGACAGCAGAAACGTTTGCAAGAATCAGAAATAAGGTACTGCAGAAGACCATTGGGAGTCTCAAGGATAGAAAGTAGAAGAAATTAAGATACGAGGACGGAGTTACGGGAGAACTTGGTGAAATAAATGTAGTTTGGTCGGTTGGTAGCGATGGGAGGGGAATGATAGGTTACGACTGTATGGGAGGCTAGACCGATGGGAAAAAATAGAATTGGAAGACCGAGACAGAAGTGGAAAAGATGATGAAATGCTGTGGAGGCTACTTTAAACAGGGAGGATATAGACTGGAGAACAGCCAGTGCATTGATAAGAGCTAGCAAAGGATGGAGAAGTTTTGCAGAAAAAAAATGTAAGCAAGTGGTGTGTAATGAAAGTGAAAATAAATTCTATTATTCTTTGTGTAACGTATTTTGTAATTTTTATGCTTTGGCATTTGTATTATGTATTTGGATTGTGTTGTTATTGAATTCATTCGACGGTAGACTCGGTACTTTTGCAATAATTGATGATGACGATGATGATTATGTGAGTGTGTGTCTTATTTGAGGCACTTTTATTTACAAATTTTTTGCAGGCCTCAAACTACCTTACTGACTGTCGGTCGATTTTGGACCAATCCCATCGCTGTCCTTCCTGACTGGTCCTGCTATCTTATCTTATCTTATCTTGTCTTGTCTTGTCTTATCTTGTCTTATAGTTGTCCTCGTGTTTAAAAATTCATAATTGTAGACAATTTCGTATTTGGTCAGTTTGTATGATGTGACAATAGTTACAGAGTTAGTATTACAATATGTAATCGTGCATTGACACGTAAAAATGATGTGTTCTGTATATTTATACACATCTTCATGGGTGCATTCATACGCAGTGGACAGCAAACTACATCGCCCTCGCCTACGTATTCCACACACACGTGCAGCATAAAACCAAGATTTATGAAAGTATGTAAAAACGTCTCTGCAAAGACGACAAAAAAAGGGATAAAGAATGAGACCAAGCGTTCTTACTCTTGAGAGTGAAAGTATAAAAGTTTTAATGTAAAGAGAGGTTTTCGTCGCACATAAAACTGAAAAGTACTAGCGTTTCTCCTAACACCCACTTGTTTGTCCGTGCGTGTGTGTATGTGTGTGTGGGGGGAGGGCGGGGTGTTGCGCAATTTTACCTAACTTTCAGTAGTGTGAAAGTGCTCTCGTATTCGCGACGCACAGAGTTTTGTAAAATGTTGGCGAAGTAAACGGCACTACACAAACGTCGCGGTAAGAATTCTCCCTAATGAGTTTCTGTGTTCTGTTCGCCTTTAATTGGCAACAACAAACCTGCGTCCCATAACTCTTACAAACCAAAAGCTATTAAGTGCAATTTTTCCTACTGCCAAAACACACAATCTTATTTACTATTGTATCGTTAATTATAAACTTTTTTAATTCTTAGATTATATATATATATATTTTTTTTTCTGTATGCCACAGACTAGCTATTAGTATTAATTATATGAGTTGCCAATTGTGTTAATATTGTTAGTCGTAATTCGTATTGTCTGATTTTTCAAAGTTGTTGCTATGGTGGCATCAATAGTTGACTGTTACGCCCAGTAATTTACTAAACGTCTGTATTCTGCTTATCATAATGAATGTCATAAACCGGATGTAAGAGCTAAATGATGCGATAAAATACCCAAAATTAAAATAGCAGCGCTTTACTAATTTTAACTAATTACACAACAGTAATTTTGAATTGGAACGAATAATAGGTAACGACAATTAAAAGCGTTTAAACATAAGCAGTAAGTTAAGAAAATGAGTAGTATTTAATGCACGTTGTTACAAAGATTGCATGGATTGTGATTGTACAACAATGGAATAAATTATCGAACACCAGAAAAATCAATACAATTTTATTTACACTTATATTTTAAAAAACTCTTAGAACCGGCCATGTTTCACAAGAATAAATTGTGAAACTGCCCAGTGTGTGTGTTTTTTAAAACCTTTGAAAGTTTATAGGTAAACACAAATACTAACTTCCACCTAAAGTTACCTATTACATACATACTTACCTTAAATAATAAAAAATGACACTTAAGTACTATACAAAGTACAGCCACAAGACTGTAAACTGTAACGAATTTCCATGCACAGAAATCACTATTTTTGTGTAATAAACAGACGAATAGACGGTAGTTTCCAAGTACACGAATTACAGCTGCCAGAGAGCTTACTGGAGACATGGCAACGTTAGCGTTAAGGTTCCCTAACACTTGCCTCTTCGTTTGCTACCAATCGGCGAATTCTTCCCTGGGGTCCCGGAGTTTCGTTATGTGTCGCTACGTTTTGCCGCCTTTCCCCGAAAGGACACAATAGGTTCCCATACATGCGTAGTTTATCTCGCACAATCCCGTACGTCCCTTAAATGTGGGGCAGAAACTCGCAAACATATGGGATAGTGACAAACGAAGGCGAAACGTGACAAAATCGTGCAAACGGAAGCGGATAGCGGAGGAACCGCTCCCACCCTATAATCTTGAATCCGGCGAATGTTGTCCGTACTTCCGGTTTTGTTTCCATTCGCCGAACGAAGAAGCTTGTGTGGGAAGACATTCAACTGAAAACGCTAATGCAATTGATGCATTTATATACAACTGATATCTTCATCTTCTTCAGCGCTACAGCCAACGTGATCCCACGGCTTCCAACACCAAACTTCTCCAAAGTCTCCTGTCCTTTGCCATGTCGGTGTAACTCCTAACATATATTTTTCTGAGATCTTCTAACACATCATCCAACCATCTTATCCTAGTAGGCTCCTCTTTCTGCTTTTATAAACTTGAACCCTCAGGATTTTCTTTGGCATACTAGGTATGCCAAATCATCCATCATCCATTCATCCATCCGCACTAGGTAACCTAGCCATTCCACCTAGGGTTGATTTCTTCTCCTTCCTCGTGCAGAAATCAGCATGTATTTAATTTTGCTAATATTTACATTGAGTCCCATTTCAGCGGATTTTTGATTTGTCTAATTAGACTATAGAAACCCGTTTTCCCTGTTGAGATATCCATAAGGATCTTTAATGTTGTGGTTTCTCCTTGCCTCCCACACTCTACATCGTTGACCAATGAAAGGTCATCCGTCTTTAAAGGCAATTTCTCACCCCAGGGGCCAGAGGGTACCCTAACCTCTACTTGACAACGACACTCTTGGTGAACTCTTAATAAGTCAGCAAGTAAAGAAACACGTATAAAATTCTACAAGGTGATGGTCCTTCTCACACTTCTTCATGGGTCTGAGAATTGGACTTTAACGAAAGGCCAGTCGTATTTAAGCGGCTGAATTGAGATTTTTCAGGCACGTGACAGGGTATACTCTCCACGATTATAGAAGAAACACAGATATGCGTCAGAAACTGAATATTATTAGTATACTCGACAGAATTGTCCAGAATCGGCTGAATTGGTGGGAACATCTTTGCTGAGTAGATGACTGCCGCATCCCTAAACAAATATGGAACTATAAGCCGAAGGGATGGACAAGTGTGGGACGTCGAGTAAGCGTTGGAGTGACCAGCTCTTGAGTTCGCCTCTTTGAGACCGAACAAACCATCCTTGGTTTAATCCTAGCTGATGATGACGACGACGACGATGATGATGATGATGATGATGATGATGATGATGGTGGTGGTGGTGGTGGTGGTGATTTTACAGAAACCTACCGGTAATCAGAGGCCAATGTGTGCATTAAGACCATGCGTACGCGCGAGCGATTCCACACACAACCTAATTACGTTTATTGTGAAATGTAAATTTTTGCGTCCAAGCTAATGTGACGTTTACACGTCCGACAGTGCTGCCAACTGTACGGTGACGAAATTAATTACACGGCCCGGTTTCGGGTTGCTGTAGAATCCAACGTGAATACAAATCAAAGCGCTCACGCGGTGGACAGTTCATTACCGCTTTTACTGTCTCTCGCCTTTTGTTTAGTTAATTATATTTACTCTAATTTATTTAACCTATTTGTTGCTTTCTATTTTGTTAAAGGATCTGATCGCGGGTTGGTTTAAATTCACAAGCACTGATTGGTACAGGGACTGAGTTACGATACTGATTCAAATATTATTGAAAGGACCGAACGCCGCTATGGGTGAATACATGTTAGCAAAAAGAAAACTAAGTAATGGGTACGTCGTATTAATCAAATAAGGAGCAAATTATGCATGTCACTCTCACAGCATTTAGGAATGTTAACTGTCACAACATTGGTACGGTAATTACTTTTTAAAGAAGGGTAGAACATTTCATCATATCTACTTACATAAAACTCAAAGTCTGAATATTGTTTGTATTGAATACAAATCCACACCGTTGCACCGATTCCGACCGAACTTTGTGCAAATTTTGCACAGGTAACCTTCGATACAAGGCAAAAACACTGTCTTACTTTGAATTTGATATTCCGCGCCTTTCGCACGATTTAGGCCCTTTCAATTATGTGTCAAGTGGCTTGGCTACGAGTGCCGCCTTGCGCCTTCCTCGCTTCGTCGTCTCTATCTCTGTCTGTTTCTGCCTCTCTTCCCACCATCATCCTATGTCGAGCACACTTGCCATCTACCTCCATCCTCTACCACTCCGTCCGTTCGTGTAGGCCTTTCACGAGCATTCGAGACGCTTCACACACTTCTCTCTTCGTCTCTAGAACATTCTGCATCTTTCTACCTTATTTAGGTACCACCCTCCCCTCTTCCTCATTGGGTGGAGAGGTATATAAGGCGCAGCAATCGCCCGCGTTTATCAGTTTTTATTTCGATTTTGAAGACAAGTAAACAGCACACGAGAGTTACACCTTCACAGAGTTTTACCATTTCTGTTTCTCTATTGAGATATTCATTCAACTTCGTATTAGTTACATTTATTCGGTCGAGTTATTTTGCATTCCGTTATTCGTTTTCCTTAACTACACTCGTTTTAAACTTCACCTTTAAATAACTTTACAATCCCGTTTGTTTTCCTTATTCTTCATGTCCTTTTAAATCAACCCTCCCCCCTTTGAAGTACGAATACTTTATCACCTTACTTTGCCGAATGCCTCCGAAAAAACGACAAAGCATTGGGCAGGTCCATCCAAATGATAAGCGAGCAAGGTTATTGCGAACAGTTCAGAAATCCGAGGAACGTAAGTCACAGTTTGAATAATAACGAAGAAGGTAGACAGAGATTAGGGCTGCGGAGACACCTGGGAAGCGTAGGGAGCGCGTAGACCAACAACAAAGAAGGCAGATATAGATTAGGGCCGCGGAAACACGTGAGGAGCATGGTGAGCGCGTCGAGCGGAAACGCATGAGAGAGTCTGAATTAAGGGATGTGGAATTACCAGAGCGAAGTTAGTATCGGCTTGAAAATGACCTCATACGGCACGCTCAAGTCAGACAAGTGAGCTGAGGAGGTAATTTGATTTTAGACGTTTTTCAGTATGACTAAAATTATGACCATTCGTCATATCCAAAAGTTACCACCAGCAAAATGGATGCGATATGCAAATTCTGTCAAGCCAAAAAAATTTTAACTGAGTCGAATGGGATGTGCTGCTTTAATATGCACATTAAAAGTCAAACATTTGCGTGTAAAGCTGCGGGTAACAGCCAGTTAGTTTATAAAACAATAAAGGGTGTGATGTGGGATATACGCCAGTATTAAGAACTTCAGTGTCGAGTGGGGAGTCAGTTGATTCAACGCGTAAATGATCGTGATTGTCTTGCTCGTATGTATTTGCAGTAAGAAAGATTTTGCTATAAAGAATTAAGATTAAAATAAGAGTGAACGGATAATTAAATGAGACAAGGGCATAGTAGTAACCAGGACACGTCGTGTTATTCTTAATATACAGACATATACAAACAATACTAACAAATAATTGTTTCAGTGTAACAACACGATTTACGCAATATTTAGTTGAAAAATAGAACGTGATATGCGCAGTATAATAATTCAATAGTTCACACAAAAATAAATAAATTTCGTTCCAGCTATTTCGTGAACGTTGAATCAGTTTACTGTCCTAGGAGCACGAGATGTATGGGATATAATCTGGGAAACGAAGGTATAAGATGAATAAGACAAGAATTACAGCAAGAAAGGGGATCGGTTGCTGTGCGACTTGTCATATTTTCTTTTAATTAGCTACAAAGCACTACCAATGTAATATCACCTCATTTTGATATTATTAATAAAAGTATCAAATTTATTGTGTAGACAATCCTCGTATGGATATATTGAAATAATCCTTTAACGTTAAGAAGCGATAAACACCAAATTAATGTCTTAATTTAATCAAAAAGGGCGTTTAAGAAAAGGATTTTTTCTAAAAAGGAGCATAGGATAAATATGCTCTTCAACCATGAACTTATCAAGATAATAAGTTTTACCAGAGTAATTGCTTTTGCAAAGTCAATGAGACTTTCTTCTGCTGATAGTTCCTATCCGTTTCGGATGTTGGATATAATACAGGTTATTTTAACTTTCTGCATGGAATAAGTAAGTTGTATTCATGCCAAACCAGGTCTTTAAATTTCTCAGCCATGATATTCTCTGTCGCCCAACTCCTCTCTTTCCAAGTACTTTTCCCGGTAATATGGACTGCAATAAGTAAAATCTCTGTTCATTTCTCATGAGATGTCCCAGATACTGAAGCTTTATATCTTCACTGTGTTAATAACTTCCATATCTCTCTTCATCTTTCTAAGAACTTCAACATTAGTTATATGTGCTGTCCATGAAATGCTCAGTATTCTACGGTAAAGCCACATTTCGAAAGATTCCAATTCCATAGTTGTGGCTTCACTCAAAGTCCAAGATTCTACACCGTAGAACAGGAACGAGAATACGTAGCAGCGTAGAAGTCTCATCTTTGTGTTTAATGTTAAATCGTGACTTTTGAATAAACTCCTCATTCTAGTGTACACTGCTCTTGTCTTTTCAATTCTGCTCTTTATTTCCTGAGAGTGGTCCCATTTTTCATTGACTATAGTGCCAAGATATGTAAACTGGCTTACACATTCAACTGGCCTTTGGTTTATATTAAGGGTGCAGTTTGTTCTTAGATATAATCATTAGCTTTGTTTTATTAACATTGATGTCTAGACCATATCGACGGCTGCTTTCTGTCACTCTATTCATTAGTTGTTGCAGCCCCTCTAAGCTATCTGCGAATATGACGGTATCATCCGCATAACGTATGTTATTTATTCTTTCACCGTTCAGAGAGATTCCCACATCACATTCATCTAAAGCTTCTCTAAAAATACCTTCCGAGTAGATGCTGAATAAAAGCGGAGATAGTATACATCCTTGTCTTACTCCAAGCAAAATCTGTATCTCTTCAGTTTTCTGTTTATCTACTCTAACCACTGCAGATTGGTTCCAATACAGTGTAGCTATTATCCGTAGGTCATTTACCTCTAACCCAATATAATGAGAGTTTGGTATACCTAAATTAAGATGTATTAAAGAAGTGGCATACGGTATAAGAAAGGCAAATCACCACAAAGAAAGTCACATCTCACATAGAGCTATAGCGCTATGGGCAGAGGGAGGTCTAAATACAGTAGGGTCTCGAATTACCGGCAACAATTAAGTGAAGTCTCCCTGAACTGAACCGATGGTAACAGAATCTTGTAGGTTTAACAGAATTAAAAAGCAGTAGGTTCTGAACAGACTAAAGGAAAACTGTCCTGGAAAGAAAATGAATGTCTGAAACTGGGAAAGGAGGAAAAGCATGTTGAATTGTTCTTAAAGGGGAAGGAAAAGAGATTATAGGAAGAAAGGGATTAAGGTGATAGACGATATTCAGAAAAAACGATGTAAGAGAACTAAATAACAGTCTTGGGGCAGGAGCAATAGTATAAAATGGTGATGCCTTCCAATCAACAGAACGCTACTTACCGGTGCTAATGTGTGGGGGAGTGTTACTAGATTCTGACGCAAAGGCAGCAGGAACATCTGCAAGCCTCAGAAATCATATACCACACAAGAGCACTGGGAGTCTCAAGGATGGAAAGTAGAAGAAATTAAGATATGAGGAGGGAGTTACGGGGGAATTTGGTAAATAATTCTAGAAGTAAATATGGTTTTGTCGATTGGTAATGTAATGGAAGGAGAATGACAAGTTAGGACTGTATAGGAAGCCAGACCGATACGAAAGAATAGGATTGAAAGACCGAGACAGAAGTGGAAACGATGAGTGGAAGCTACTTTAAACAGGGAGGAGATTGACTAGAGGACATCCAAAGAATTGACAATAGCTGGTAAGGGATGAAGAAGCTTTGCAGAAAGAAAACGTAACCAAGTAGGGGGGTGGGGTGTATTGAAACTGTGCACAAGTTCTAATATTATTTGTTTTTTGTATTATTTTAACATATTTTGTATTGTTGATATTCGTTCTGGATTGTGAAGTTATTGTATTCCTACGCCGGTGGACTCGGTACTTTCGGAATAAATGACGACGACGACGACGACGACGATGATGATGATGATGATGGCGGGTGGTGGTGGTGGTGACGATGACGTCGACGCTGATGCTGACGATGACGACGATAATGATGCAATAGTACTTATTTCATAATTTACGGTGCTAAAACGGTACTTATTTCATAATTTACGGTGCTAAAGTGTCTGTTTCCTGATACACGGGACTGTTTATAATAATTTATTTTTTTATTAAAATAAACCATTTTTTGTTTTCACATCAAGTGCATGCGTAATGTGAAAAAAATTCTGAAACTAATGATCAATGGGCTGACCGACTCAAATCAACTATAAACGTTTCAATTCCATAATAATAACGACACAACTAAGACAATCACCGTGAAATGTGTCACGATTAAAGCAATATGGTAGTGAATAAAATGTTTTAACATTGAAAACGTTTATAAGGACGTGTCACACATTTGCGGCCGATCGCTGGTGCGTTATCGAAAATGGGAACCGGTGAGTTTCCATAGAAACTACTTCTTTGTTGTCAATAACGTAGTACACATATAAAACTTCCCTTATGAATGCGACTACATTTAACCTATAATCTGTACATTGGTAAATGAAGAATGAATTCATTGATTGGTGAATGAATTAATTGATTGGTGAATGAACATAAATATATATATTTTTTAGATTTATTGAAGCATTTTCAATGCCCTTCTCTGTGCACTGCATTTGTGCAATGCCTGTAATTTTTTTTTTAATCACACGATGGGATTAAAGTATTGACAAAGCAGATTCAGGATTTAAAATTTAAAAAGAATTTGTTTTATTTTCCATGATATTATGATATGCGGTTGTAGTGTTATCGACTGTAAGAACAAGGGCAATACAGAAAAGCAATCATTTTCCGCTTAGAAGAAAAATAGTTGTAGACTTTGATTAACATTTGATTGAACTGAAAACCTAATTTAATTTTCAACTGTATCTAATAGTAATACAGATAACAAGTTATCTACCAAATTGTACCGTACAAACGGTATTCACTTTATTATATTGAAGTTCGTTTAGTACGACTTATAGTAATTAAGCTAAGTTTGTTTTATTCTTTTTTAACTAAGATTTCCAATATCCGACCCGGGAGCAGCTTCAGTTCCTAGTCAATATAGGTAAACAAAGAATTCTTCACATTAATAGGAGTAAAACACAATCTCCAATTGAAGATATGTACTATCTCATTATCTCAGAATCATCTTTTTTTAACAACATGAATAATAAATCACGTTCCTGTAACAAACCAAATCTTTACAGGTACTCGAGGATTATTCACTTTTGGATCATTACAATAAAGGCAAGAAGGAAACTTATTGTAAGCCTTTTAAAAGAATTAAATAATACTGTAAAGAAGAGTATATGAAATGTTTGGTTTTGCTTTTATACAATTTTATCATAGTTTTGTAGGGAGAGAAAAAAAGTTTCATATTTCTCTGAAAAAACAAATGATTTTTGCCCATAGTCTACTTAGTATATCTGCATCTCCCCCACACGTTTATACTACAGTATCCGAATAATAAGAACTGTATAAATATTCCAATTTCTTATTTTGTTTCATTTATTTAAATGAATGAACGATATTGTTTTCATATGGAAATCATAAACAATTTTTACACCACTACACTGTGATTATATAAGCAGTTATTTCCTCCGTAAAGGTCAAAGTACATAGAGATTAAATTTATAAATATTCAAACAGTACCCGTGGTTTCGATTCCGTGCGACGGCTACGTAACCGGCCTCACGCGCTACTGACGTGTGCACGCTATTTATATGTCTTCATTAATTTACTGCCCTGCCTGTATTCTCACCGTACTTTCCCTGCTTTCCACTTAATTATACGTTAATCCTTACACTTTTTATAAGGTCCTGTAAACAGTAAAAGATTCTGAAAACAGGCATCACGTCTAGGGCCTAAACAAAAGAAGGAGAAGAAGAAAAAGATATTTTTAGACATTTTTAAATTGCTGCGTTGTTTATTTAGAACTTTCTCGTTTTACATTAGATTAAGTTTCAAAAAATTGCCTCATCTTCCAAAACATTTATATTAAAACTCAATTTATTTTTAGTAAATATTTATTCTATTGTAAAAATAGACTTCGTACAAACCCTCCTATACCCCTACAAATCTAAATCGGGCCTTGGTCGTCGCTGTCTCACTTTAACAATAGCAAAGGCCTTGTCGCTCTGACTCCTCGCAGTCCAGCAATTCTCGTGCAGCTGTCACGGTAACATCCTTTCACCTTTCCTTCTCTACCCTCCACGTTTCCTACGGGGGCTCTTTTTGGTAATCATCTAACATCATGGCCAACTCCTTGCAATTTTATCAATTTTATGTGCATTTCTACTCTAGCTCAATAGAAATAATAATACACGTCTTCATTATGCCATCCACTTCCGATTTCTGTATACCTTATCCCAGAATCCGCTTGAGGAGATTCACTTTAAATTCCTTCAGGCGTTCCACTGCTCTTCGGGTTAGTATTCGTATTCCATTATCGAAGTATAGGATGGATCGCATAAGAGTTTTATATATGTGTATTTTTGTCTGTCTTTGAAAATCACTTGATCTAAAAATGGTGGTAAGTGCAAAACATCCTTTCTTGCCTAGACTTGTCCTTCTGTTTATCTCTGCCTCATCATTTCTATCTTCTGATATTATTACTCCTAAGTATGAGTAACACCTGATTTCTCCTACGGAATCTTCTTCCATAATAAGTTTTTAGCTAAATCGGGTAGATATTCACTGACATATAATTTTAGTTTTATCAACGTGTGTTGATAATCCTACCCCCTTTTGTACTTCGTTTTAGGCTTCTTTCGTACAGCTGCATTGGATATATCGTCGGTATATTGTACAATTTGCAGTTTGCAGTGACTTGTTGACTACTCCCGAGTAAGTACTTAGTTATCTCCTTTGCTAAGCCTATGTACAGATGTCAAAGGATACTCAGAAAATCCTGTTACAGATGATAATTACAAATATTGCAATAAAGAAATGGTTACAATTCTAAATTGCGTGAGAAAAGAATGCAATTTTTCACTTTCTTGACCTTACAACTGATGCTGAAAAATTTATAGGCCTAAATGGTCAGTTGCAAATTACATATCGCTGAACTTGGACAAGATAGACTTTTTCCCAGAAAATGATGTTAGTCAAATATGACTACCATGTTGCTGGTAGGAGTATACTCCTAGTAAATTAATTTTGTGAATAACCTTTGACACCAAATTACTTTTTACTTTAGGTAGTGGTGGCTGGTGGTTCCAAATTTTGGTGGTTGAAGTAGTTGGTTGAGCGGATGGGAGATCAGGTAAAAAAATTAAACTATCATAATCACAGTTATACAAAATTATTACTATAATTTTATGACCTCGAACAACGGATAACGTATACCTTGAACCAACGTAAACACTAAACCTGACGAAGGCTGTGCTGATTCCATGACACAAGTTGCGCTACAGCGCTACTAGTGGAGCGTTGCAGAAACTTTGCAACCGCCTAGCTAACATTGGTAACATAGGGCAGTTGTGAAGAGTAGTAAGCTCTGCCACATACTGCTGAAGTTGCAAGCGACCTACAACCATAAGCCTGCGCACCACTTTTGAATTGTACACGAACATTACCGCGTGGGATCTAATACGCTCTCCGTTGAAATTTATGATACTGTTAGCTGCTTAATGTTTTCGTATATTATTTTGTAGTTTAGTTATTCTATATTGGTGGTTGTGCAACGCTACAACCATAACACCAGCCGCCACTGACTTTAGGGGTGCTTCATTGGGTGAGTCGTCATTTCCAATCGACTAATACCACCCTGAGGATATATCAAATCATTATTCGGCCGTTCTGGAGTACTGTTCATTGAATTGAGATATAAGCAGAACGACACTGGTCAATAGAATCAGGCAGTTCAACAACGAGTTTTTGCCTTATCTACAATATCGTGGCATCATTGAACATTTTGCTTCTCATGAGTCCGATTGTCAACATTGAGCTTTTACTACTGGTAAACGTAGAAGAGCACTACAAGATACACTAAACATAAGCATTCACGGCCTTATTGAAATAGATATCTCTGGTATTGGTTACAGAATGTCTTAACTAAAACACAAAAGGCGTGTCTTGTTCCGACACTTGCGGCAGAGCGTGTTGGCTCCATTGGCAACACCAATCAAAATAATGAACACAGTTTGTGCTAGTAAAGACGTTGGCATTTTCAATCAGAATATCAATGCCTCTAGGAATAATGTTATGAAGAAACTGAAGGTGAGACTTTGATTATGATACCTACACGTTTTATAAATGCATGTATGTGTATTGGTATTATTGTTGTAACGTTTTATGTATCTGACTTACCAGACTAGGAAAAATTATTATTTAAAGATCTCGGGTGACTCAGTGAGTTTGAAGCCATTGACGATGCCGCCTTGATCACGACGTGCAGCGAGCTCTAATGTGTACTTAACCTCATCATCTCGGTAACCTAGCGTCATCAGCTAAAAGATAATATAGCTTTAATGTTAGGCAAGTTGCCCTCCACATGGCTAAGGAGCAGAAGTGACCTACTCCTGACCCTGACTTCAGTAAAGGGTATAAGAAGTAACATTTATGTATCGACCATCCGGCTGCAATCTATTTGGTTTTTTTAACATTTTATTTTCCAATGAATAGGGATTTGGCACAGGAATATCAGAAATCTGATACAGGAATATCAGAAATGGGGACTAAAAGTAAATATAAACAAAACAAAATACATGGCAATAGGTGCCCTTCATCAAGACTTGATATTGGAGGACGACATGGGGAAGATTTCATGTACAGAGAAATACAAATTTTTTAGGGGTGCAAATTACGGCTAGTAGAAAGCAAGACAAATAACTACAGTCCAGAATTAATTTAAGAAAGATAGCTATATCTACATTATATGGAATCCTGTGGGATAAGCAAATTATAGCATAAACTAAAACAAAAATATTTAAAACCATTGTTAGAAGTATAATGACTTACGGCTCAGAAGTTTGATCCACTAATAAACACACAATAACAAAATTAATGACAGCAGAGATGGACTTTTGGAGATGTTCGGCAAGAGTATCCAGACGTTAGAAAATTAGAAATGAAGTCATTAAGGACAGTATAAATGTGAAAATTTCGATTGTTGATTTTATCTAAACAAAAATTACAATGATATGGACACACGAAAAGAATAGCACAGGAAAAATTGCCAAGGAGAGTTATGGAATGGACTCCACCAGCAAGAAGGAAAAGAGGAAGGCCACCTATCACCTAATAGAAGAAAGTCAGACTATATTGAGGGAACGAGAAATTGAAGAAGATCTTTGGGTGGACAGGCAGCAGTAGAAGATGAGAATTCAATCACTTCTGTAATCTTTGGTTCCGAAAAATGCGTAAACATTGTAACCAAATAATAATAAGAATAATAATAAATTTATCTATCGACGCGTTAATAACTTCCAAACACAGGAGACTAACAGATCAGATGATTTAACTATTTATTTATTCAGTTTGTTGTATGCAAAATGTTTTCAATTTATTTCTTTTTCTTCCATCCGTTTCTAGTACACTTTAGGATCTATTAAAAGGCCATCACTCGACATATAAAGATGGTAGTGCGTTTCCAAGTGTGAGTATGTGTGAACGTGTGTGAGGGGGTGTAGGTGTGTCAGTATATTTATGTGAGAACCCAGCGAAAGGTACAACGAAAATGTTTTAGTGAAAAGAGGTCGTGGGCGCGAGACAAGTGCCTACTACTTTCTTTTTTGCCATGCAAAGCGCTATAAGTTGTGTGTGTCGCAGACGCTTGTGCGGGGTCGGACAAAGAGTAAAATGGATTTGCTTTTGTCGTGACACTCTCTCAGCAACCTCTATTACTGAACGTGTGTGTATGTGTGTGTGTTTTGTCATTTTTCTCAGAATTTTAGTTGTGTTCTTTATACACCGCTGCACATACCGAGTGTGAAATATGTTTTCTATAGTATTTCAATTTAGTTTACTTTAGGTGTGAGAAATAACGTCGCAGAAACGATTCTGACATTCAGATGTTTTGTTTAGTTTTTTGACAAAATTAAAAGTCTGCAGAAAGTGCGTCTATAAAAGCAAGCAGTAAATGAATTATACTAAAGAGGTTTAGAATAATTTTAAAATAATTATTTTTAAATTTGGCAGTATTTAGCAAAATGTTCTATATACATGTTGTTATCGTTACTTTACATATTGTTGTATATTGTTAGAAAATTTAAATTACAGTGTTTTCGGGATTATTACCCGTTAGGCAGTTACATAGGCCTTTAAAGTATAAGACGTAAAATAATACACTATTGATGATATAATTATCAACTTTAAGGTTTATATGATTAATTCAAAGAACAATGTAAATCGTTACGTTTCATAATAGTCTTCATTTGAAAGCTATTCTTTGAGAGCACGTTTCTTCCAGTTCCTGTCGTCATCAGTACATCGTGCAAATCCTAGGGTTGCCTCCTTGGCCGATCTCTCCCTATCTTTCCCACCAGTTTTTCTTCAAAAAAGTTATAGATAAATTTATTATGTTTGAGTTATCTTGTCTTCCACTTCTCCATTACTTTCATGTATTCTTTATTTACTTCTTTTTAAGCTTTCATCACGTGATTCTGTTTCTATCCAACTTGTCTTTATCATAGTTATCATCGTTCTGCATTATCACACACCTCTAATTCTGGAACAGTGTACCCTCCTGCGCTGGGAAGGTTTACGTGCCACCTACTTAAAACTAAAAGTCTTACGATTACTTGTGAGTACAATCCTTTTACTGTGAAAAGCTTGCTTACCAAATGTTATTCTTATTTCCTTACTTCTGATGTACAACAATAAATATAATAATTTCTGGCTAAAACTGAAGAGTTTCTGCGTAATAGTTTATTTTCCAAATCATATCCAGAGGGGCTTACTAGGAGCGCTTCATCTAAATAACGATAGCTAGTAGCCCTACTTTGCGGATTATGTAAAATAAAAACTGCATTATTTTTTAGTTAAAAAATGTTTTAATTTTAATAAAATAGTAACATAAGAAGTTGATCAAATTTTGTATTATTTCTTACTTTTGAATAAAAATGTTGTTAAATATGAAAAACAAAGTAAATTAACGTTAAATAAATGAACCTCTTGTCTGTGTAATCGTACTGCCCACTAGTACACTAGTACTAACGAACAGTTCTGGCAGGCCTTTGAAGGGCGTATAGCCATCCTCATCACTCTGTTGTCAAACGTACATTTGCAATAGATATCAAACACACAAACGTACACTCTCTTTTATCCCGCTCGCACAAACTCTCTCTCTCTCTCTCTCTCTCTCTCTCTCTCTCTCTCTGCCTCTCCCTCTTATTCTTTCTCCCTCTCTTTATCTTTCCTTCTCTTCTCTAGCTCTCTCTCTCTCTCTCTCTCTCTCTCTCTCTCTCTCTCTCTCTCTCTCTCTCTCTCTCTCTCTCTCTCTCTCTCTCTCTCTCACTCCCACTTCTTGATGAAATTATGACCCCGTAAAATCTCTTTATGTGCTGATAAGCTGGAATTCACTCATCCTAACGCACTCAGTGCTCAACATAGATTATTTATAAACAGAGTATTGATAGGAAACGGTCATCGTTTTCGTTTGGGCCATCGCTGGAGAGTCGCTGAAATTCGCAACATCATCATTACTATTATCATCAATAAAACCCCGGCAGTATTCCTTAGATCACGTTGCTACGACAGTACATTATGATTGGTTACAATTATTCTGTTAGATCATAATTTCCATAAACGTTAAAACCATTCTGTAAATAACACAGGAATAGCAAAATTACATCAGATATTCAATTTCTTGACTATATGTTTTGATTAAATTGATTTAATTTTTATACTTTACGATTAAATTTCTTAGTATTAGACCGTCAATATTTTGATTTCCATTACTAATTGTGTATAGTGAGTACTGTATAGCTGTTTAACTGGGAGAACTATACAAGTGTCATTGTTTTTAGAATTAAAAATAAAATTGGTTTGGTGAGTACAATTACTCTAGCGTTTAGTAATCCATTCCACTATTTTAAAATCGCTATCCACGTAACCCTCGTAACAATATTATATTTTTCCTGTATGAATTATCTTAATATACAGTACAGTTATTCTCTCACTACATTTAATTATTTGTTTCTGTCTTCTTATTAAGCGTGCGTTTATTCGCAAATATTTTCCTCACACAACACACATATTTTCACCCGTTTTCCAGTATCGCCTAAGGGGTCGCTGCCACTCCATTATATAGTCCAGACAAAGTGCAATTAAAATTAAACAAAAACAACTGCAGTCGCCGTTGCACCCACGGGCAGGTTTTAATTCGAAATGCGTACTCGTAACGATACCCTGTAGTGATAATCGTTTTGTCGCACGTAAACCGACTTAACCGGTCTCTACTAATTACACACACACCCGTCAGGGCGCGCTACAATATACGCACGCGTGTGCCGCCGTTGGTTGGTGCTAAGAATGTCATTACAGGAACGAAGCATGCAGCATTGCATTTCTGAAATCAAATAAGCCTCCAGGACACTTAGTTCTGATATACGATGCTTTCAATTAGTAAGATATTATTGAATCTGCGTCGATAATGCGTTGGACATGTAGACGCTAGCAGCTTTAAATTGTAGAAGAATTTAGTCTGTATCAATCAATTACATTGGACAGCTTAGGCCTGCTTTGAGAATCTATTTTCTTGTTTCTGCTCGTTTAGACTAACGACTAATACTTTGATCGCTATTAGAGTTGATCTATTTTTTCTTGACTGTCCAAGTCAAGAACTTTTTTTTAATGTTCCAACACCTTTTCAAGAATACCAATAGGGCCAATTTATATAGACTAATGTTCAGTATGCCCTGTATTCTTTCACTCGTTTTTTATGTGTAACTCAGCCATATCTGGTACATTTTATTTTGTTCCAAAATTTTATTTCACCTAATGGTATTTCTCTTTCTTCCCATTTTTAGAAACCCATACTGAATACCATAACTAGACATGGAATAGCCATGGTTTTATAGAATTTTATTACCTTTTATTTCTGTCTGTACTTTATTTTTTTAAATTGTAACAAGTATAGTAAGTTGTTTAAAAGTTGTAATAAGTTGTAAGTATATAAAGTTGTTTTACAGTTTTTTAAGTATAATAAAACAAATACTTATAATATACAAAACATGAATGGCTTATGTGACTTGCACTGTGTGAGCAGCAGAATTACGCAATGCTCTTGCAAATTCTCGATTACTCTGTTCATACAAAGAGACGGCCCGCTTATTCTCCAGAATTTTAAAGCATAGTGAAGCTGTCTAGTAGTTGTTCCTGCCAACCGAACAATACCGCAGGATACTCAGTCGCGTATTGCAGAGCGAAGTGCTAATCCGTGATAACAGAGAGCCAGTTGTGATTTCGCGATTCAGTATGCTTTTGTGTCGAGTGATAATTGTGAATTATTATGTGGTGACATCTTTCATTTGTGATTTGTGTTATTTATTGCGACAGTGTTAATCAGATAATGTTTAGTGTGCTTTATATTAATACCTACTGTACAACCAGTAGAAAATAAATGCTGTATAGGAATCTTACATAACGTTGTAATTAGCGCTTTCTCTGGTGTTTTATTCCAATGTTACGAACCGTACCACCGTTTTAAGAATAATATTTCTTCATATAATGTTCATATCTTTCATTGGTTTCAAGCTATTCCAGAGAATTTCAAGGCTGGTTTCCCGGGTAACCAAGCTGAAATAACCGAATTTCGAACGTTAAATTTGTATACAAAACAATTTAGGTTAGTGCGGTTGAGCTCTCCACTCTGCATGTAGTTAAATTCCCTTTTGTATCAGTCGGCGGCGTAGTAATTCAGAGGACTGCGGTAATTAATTGTGGCACTGTTTAGCCGTATCGTATCGGCGGCTGCCGCTATTTCGATCGCCACCTGCTTGCATATTCTCACTGCGGGAATACATTAACAAACTGTTGAATATCTATTTGCATGGTTAACGAGTAGTAGATAAATTGGGGTCGAAATCCGAATAAAATGAGGAACATTTGTAACTGACGTTTAATTAATTTTTCAAGACCGATGAAAATTATCCATTATACTTTTAGTTAATATTATAATATACGCTGACTAAGAGTCTCATAAAACAACTTACAGAGCTAGTACCATAGTTACAACTCTTTTTCTTTCGATTGGTTCAAGGGAGAACGCGTTATGTCCAAGTGTTCGACACAAAAAGAAAAATCTTTGTTATGTTTGTGTGTATATATAAGTGTGTGTGTGTGTTCGCGCGCGCGCGTATTCGATGAGTTTCGTGCAGTATTATTTTATGATATTCTATGTATTATCAAATTATAATTACTTGTGCAAGTAATCGTATTTAATTTTTATCGTTTCAATTACCTTATCGAATTAATTCGATTATTTGTTAATTCATTTACAAACCTGTATAGGTACTGATATATTCAGTAAAGAGTACGTCAGGTCAATTGAAACTATAAAAATGCAGTACAACTACTTCCAGAAATAATTAGAATTTGATTATATGTATACATCACACACAAAACAGTGTTTTTGGTGAGTTCTGTAAGCTTCTGGTTAGTCAAATATTTGTAGTGGATTCTCTTGGATTAAAAAAATACATATCCCCGGCAGGAGTGGTCGCAAGTAAAACTATGATTTCTTTCCAGGATGTTTAGAAATTTTCTAGAACAAATATATAAACATTCAAACAGATACACTGAAGTTCATTTACTAATAATTATCAATTTAACAAATACAAAAAATTTTAAATACGGATTAAGTTAATATGGAAAATTTTCGCATAAAAATAGTACCAAAAAGATGTTCTAAATAATTACTAATAATTACTAGTTAATTGGTTAATTAATTACTAGTTACTATTAGTTAATTGTTAGTTAAATAACTAGTTACTAGTTAATTACTGAATAATCTGTAAGGCTACTTGCATATTGTAAATTTTTACGATTATTACTTTTTTAATTTTTAATCCTTTAGAAGAAACTATAATTTGTAAATATGCAAAATATCTTGACGTTCTCGAATTACAACACACAACAAAATGAATAATAAAAGTAAAGAGTAAACGCCACATTTCCACTATTTTTGTTTTTTCAACACGTATGACGTACAGTAGATCATGATGTTGATCGTAAGTTGGCTACGTTTTAGTCAATATGTGGTACAATTCGTTAAACTAATCGAGGAAAACAAGGAAAGGGACTCGACTAAAATTTAATGTAACAGCTGTGCCAGCGTTATCCGGCAAAAAAATATCTAAGTAGGATAGAGGCATCGATGATGAGATTCTTGCAATCGGTCTTGCACACGAAGAGACAGATTCTACAATGAAGACTTCCGCAAAGAGTTGAACATTTTTAATACCCAAGATCGAATTGTAGAAAGAGAGATGGATTGTTCCTCCGAATAGGATCCCGGATGGCAGGTTTCCTAAGGACAACTTGGCAGTACAAGACCTAGGAAGCGTTGCTGAAGTGGACGTATCTCTTCTGGGACTGGAACAAGCGATTTGCTTATTCCCTGATGGAAGAAGAAAAAGAAGAACTTGAAATTCTGTTTGCATTCGTATTGTTTATGTAATTATATGTGATATTATTTGTATTAAACAGATTTAACAATTTCCAAAACTAAACATAAATTTTGACAGATAAATATGACATTATTACTCTTAAAACCATTCGATAAAATACTGTTATTTTTAACAATATCAATATTATTGTGGCATTCTCTACTGTTGTTTAAGATAGATCTTTGGAAGCAAATTGACTTGTTTTTTAATATAAGATATACTTTACTTCTTAAACTAAGCACAGCTACAATAATGTCATTGTCATTGTTAACAAAATCAGAAGTAAATATACAAAACGCAATAAGACAAATACAAGAGTATAAGGTAAAAACTTTATTTCATTTTTAATTAGGGTAAATGGTACGTTCCTGTTTTTCCTCTGGAGTCTAATTTTAATAACACCAAAACTTTCATTACATCCTTCCTCGATGACAACGGTCAACGTAAGACTGTTCCAATGTGCCACAAATCGCATGTTTTCTTATGAAACCGACGTAAAATAGTATTACGTTACATACAAAATGACATATGATTGAATATGTAAAAACTAACTTTGATTAAGAGGGTTTTCTACAGCCACTTTATGTCTTCATACATACTAAACTGATCAAAAGCTACTTCAGTGATTACTGATTCCTAATCTGCAGCTATTTTATGTAACCATTGATTTTATTCT
Organism: Magicicada septendecula; assembly: GCA_034769895.1. Taxonomy (NCBI): domain Eukaryota; kingdom Metazoa; phylum Arthropoda; class Insecta; order Hemiptera; family Cicadidae; genus Magicicada; species Magicicada septendecula. The sequence goes on along the minus strand of CM068375.1, from coordinate 85,361,338 downwards.
AATCCCCTTTCGGCCAGTTCTGTGTTAATTGCTTGTCTTACTTGTTTCCTGTTTCACTTGATGCCTATTGAAGGACATATTTTAATAATAATTGTTCTTCTGTCAGCATATACCCTACAAACACCTACACACTTGTGCATACGCCCGCACGGTCATATACGCGTTTCCTTCCTGTTGCACGGACAAAATGAAACTCTTGTTTCTTTATTCCTTCACCCTAAAATTGTTTCCTTGTACCTTTCACTGGCGGCGTCATAAAAAACAAACACAAAAGAAGCAAACATTCTTACGCTAAACGTGTGTATGCGCGTGTCCACAACCGCGCGCGCGGACGTTTTACTCTCCAATTTAATACTCCTTTAAATTTCTGCTGAAAAAATGTTTGTACCTGATAGTTAAAACACTGCCAATGACCCCACATATTGCTATAATAATCTTAAGCCAGATAAATTCATTAATCACAATTAAAGGAAAATGAATGGGGATATTCGAAAATTCTTTCTGTATGTTTAATGTACAATGTTTTATGTTTAATGTGTTATATGTGTAATACATGCAACTTGTCTTTGTAGTATATTGGTGGGAAAACCTCTCATCATTCATAAAATTCTCTAATTAAAAAAATTATAAACTTCAATATTATGTTGTCCATGAAATGTCCGAATATTAGGCGACTCGTAATATATTATTTTCGATTACAAAACACTAAATGTTTAATAAGACAAAAAAATTCTATCTCTCTTTGTCCGTCTTAGAAAGAGAAAGCTGACTCAAGCAAAGGCAAAACCGTATACTATTAATTACTTTTTACAAAAAACAATGTTTCTTAGCCGGAAATAGTGAGTACGAAAGTTCCAAGGTTAATTTTTGAAAAGACATGAAAAAACAAGTAATAAATTAACAGAGGAACAAATTCAAATATTCACAAAAAATAGTAATATTATAAAAATTGTTTATTTGATAATATAATATATATGTTTATATTGTAATTACATGCTTTTGTATAACATAATTATGAAATGTACATTACGTATATGTACACACAAGAGTTCTTGTTAAACAGGTGAATTTAAATTATTACTTACCTACTTCTTTATTATGTTTTACAATATCTGAAGATGACAGTATTGAAAAACTGTCAAAACACTGTTGTTACATAAAGTACAAATAAATGTTGAAAATATATGGTTGCACTGATCGAATGTTCGCTCAGCACTTGTAGAACATTTTGTTATAGTGTTGCGACACTACAGAACAATCTACGTGTTTATCGAATGTTCCAGAGGAATCCGGATGAATGTTGTGGCGTACGTGATTTCAACATGGGCTTCTGGACGTCACCAGCCCCGCGCACTGTGTCAAGGCCGCAATCAATTGCTCCCTAGTGTAGAGCTGGATGCGTAGTGTTTTCTAGTAGACACCTATTAGCGAATATCTTGGAACCTCCGCGGGGGGTACAAGTACTCGGCGACGTTCAGTTTCAGTTTGAGTTGCGAATTATTGGAGTGCGGTTTGTAGTATTCTGGCGAAGTATTACGTGTTTTATAATTGTGCGAGACTATTGTAATACAATTGTGTTTTATATCAGTTAAAATTTTTATTGCGTGTGAACAATTTTCATTTGATTTATTGTAAGAGACTGTGTTGTTAATTACAAACTGTTTAATTGTGATAACTAAAGCTGGTAGTTAGCGACGTAATTGGTGTTTTGTATTTCGTAACAGTGGCCGTCGTAATTTTGATCAGTAGACCGTCATAACAGTGGTGTCAGAAGTGGGATAGAACGGTTAACAGTGGAAACAGAGAATACTTCGTATAAGAGTGGTGTTAGTGGTAGTTGATAAAAATAAAATGGATACGACTCAGATGATAGAATCATTCCAAACAATGCTACTGCAGATCGAGGAACGACGCCGACAAGAGGCGGCAGAAAAGGTAAAACGACTGGATGAGAAACGCAGACAGGAAAGAGGAACGACAAAAATCACTAACGGAAGAACGACTAAAAGAAAAACGTAAGCGTGAAAATGAAACACCAGAGAGACGGCAAAAAGGAGAATTTAGTCGCCAAGCAGATGACGTTAAGGCGTTCGTACAAGAGGATACCACTGCAATATTCGTCCTGTTTCGAGGTGAGCTGAACAAACAAGTTGACAGAATATCTGAAATAGAAAATTCTGTGTAAACTATGAAAACAAATATTTCAAATTTAGAAGTTTCTATTACAAATTCAATAAAACAAATTAAAAAGGAAGTCGAACATTTAGTAAAAGAAATAGTTGATAATGAAAGACCATTAATAAATGCTGATCAAGATTCAAAATATGAGAAAAATCAAACTGTAGTAGCGAAAATGTACCCAAAGGCCCCAACGTTTGATGGAAGCACTCATTGAGCAACTTATATTCGCCAATTTTAAGCTGCCGCTTGTTTAAGTAAATGGACGGAAGAAGAGAAAGGACTTTCCTTTGCTTCCTTGCACTGTTGTTAACAAAAGGCACCGTTACTGATTAAAATTTTTAGCTAATACAGAGTTTTAATTTTATGTATTATTATGAATTTGTATAAATTACATATGAATTTATTATAAATTACGTATTTTTGTGAATAGTATTGCTAAAATATAGGTAGCCAGTAACGGTACCTTTTTTAACAACATAGAACACTCCCCTTTGTCCAACCTTTTACCTGGGACTTTCCAATGCACCCTTTGTCATACACTCCTCCAACCCTCCCCCCCGATACATACATTTCAAATCTATCTGTCCAAATCCAACCTCTCAAGCTGCCGTAACTCAATTCAAATTTATGTACTCAATTTAAGTATATATCGTTGTACGGAAAATATTAATTATTATTAACATTCATTAACGGACAGGGATAATCTCTGAGTAATTATACTGTACATATGTAATTTGTGTGTGTGTGTGTGTGTGTGTGTGTGTGTGTGTGTGTGTGTGTGTGTGTGTGTGTGTGTGTGTGTGTGATGTTTGTATAGTTCACGTTATCACTTGAAGATTAATTAGAACTGCTGATTCAAATATAAGTTTGACGCTTCGATAAAACTATATTTCATTACAGTTTATTGCACTGTGAAACTGTCAGAGTTGCCAACTGCTGTGTCGCAACAACGTATACAGTGCGGTTTGTTGACGCCATAGTATGCTCAATCCGACTCAATACCGTAGCGCTAAAATTAATTACACGCTACTGGATTATAGCAGCGTAGCGGTGGAGCTGATAGGGTGAAGTAAATCGAATGCAAATATATATTTACACGATACAAAACTGGGAATACTAGAGTTCACTAACCGATGCTGATAATGTTATAAAGTCATAAATACAACTTTATGTATCAACAAATATTGGAAATTATCTGTATCACTTTTCCGTCTTGTGGTTTTCTTCAATGTTGATTTATAACGACGCGTTTCAAAAATAAAACTTCATCGTCAACTTTTGAAACATCAATCACTTGAAGTATATTGTAATAAGTTGTGTAATATGCAACTAAACCATTACAGTTTCTAACTACATGTCATTATAACGGTCGGTCAATTTTCTACCAGTTTGTACTACATAACATTTGTTCAGCTATCACAGTATAATTAGTGAACATTGCTGTTTTCTTCATCAGGTTTTTGGATTTTGTACCAATTTTTCTTCTTCTTTTCTAGTTTTAAAGTCTTAATATATATATATATATATTGTAGTCTACTGTGATATTGGAGACATTTTGATTTTATTCATTTATTTTTCTCCATCTATCGTCTTCTTCTTCTTCTTCTTCTTCTTCTTCTTCTTCTTCTTCTTCTTCTTCTTCTTCTTCTTCTTCTTCTTCTTCTTCTTCTTCTCCTCCTCCTCCTCCTACTACTACTACTACTACTACTACTACTACTACTACTACTACTACTACTACATCTTCTTATTCTTTACTCTCTTCAAAGGTTAGGTGATATCATCTGTTCTGGTCAGAAAGGTCAAGTATACGGTCTGGATTATTCACTCATTTAGGAGGTCAATTTTGTTTCGGTATATAGAAGTGCTTGCCTGTGCAATCTGTCAGCTGTCATTCTTCCTACATGTCGCAACCATCTGTTTCAGTATTTACCAATCGTGTAAATTATTAAGAAATTTTTAATTTTCCTACGTACACCTTCGTCACCATACACCTCCAATAGTGTACATTTCTTTGTGTACGAATAATTAAGAAATGTCATCTGGAAAAATAAAAACCTACTTACATCCCTTTGAGTTGTTACCCAATTCTCAGCCCCATACAACATAGTCTACTAGTGGCTGCCATGTTCCTATTAATGAAACGTCATCCAGATTACCGTAGAGTGATGTCATATCCCAGATACTAGAAGCGGTAAAGCTGTTCAATTTTTGTGTAGTTTGCTATTATTTTTAATCTGATAACATACGTTTTTACTGTTTCAAGTACAACATATTCGTCTATGAAGCTGTAGATAGCTGTAGAAACTTTCTAGATGTCTATACACGGATTTCCACGAATTATGATACTAGCTGTCTGATAATTAATTGTAAACAAGGAGTATACGTAAAATCCGCAGAGAAATACAAGTTTTTAAAAGATTAAAAGTTGCCAAAAACCGACTGGTTATATTAATAAATATTTGTTAATTCCATCCTTACAGCTCACAAATACTGAAATTTACTCGGGCAATAAACAACATAACGCATACAACACTCGATGGCAGCAGCGACATGGTGCTCACCAGACTGTTGTGACGAAAAATTCTATGACAATAGTATAGCACTGTGATACTGATAACACATTGTTACGACGGTCTACTGATCGTCGTATGGTATAGCGGAAAACAAAATACAAGACACCAATTAAGTCACTAATCACCAGCTTTAATTATCACAATTAAACAGTTTGTAATCAACAAAATAGTCTCTTACAACAAATTAAATAAAAATTGTTCACACTCAATAACAATGTCAACGAGTCTCGCGAAATTATAAACACGTAACACTTCGCCACAATACTTCGAACCGGACTGTGTAAATCGCCCGACAATACTGAACTGAGCGTCGCTGAGTGCTTGTATTTATACCCCGCTTACGTTCCAGAATATTTCCTAATAGGCGTCTACTAGAAACCACTAAAACGTAATTGATTGCGGCCTTGAACGCATCGTGCGCGGACCGGTATGGTCTCGATAAGTCTCGTTGCGGACGCATGACAAGTGTCACGAAACTGTCTTTCATTTCAAAGCAGCAGCAATATGTACGCGCACACACACACACATTACAGCTCGACTCAGCTGGAATAGCCGAGGAACGCGTAGCATGTTCTGGTAATGTCGTAACAATATTCAGGATAGTTTGTGTAATGACTGACATAGTTTGTGTAATGACTGACATAGTTTTAAAGCACAATGAACAATGTAGCATTACGTAAATGTAAACCAAATGAATTGAAACCACAGGTAAAACACATAAATACATAATGCTAAGTCATATACTGTATAGCTGACAAATAACAATAGAGCCTTAGCTAGCGGCAACTTTCCAGACGTTTAGAGATCACTCTACGCGGCAGAATTACGCAACGTTTTAGACCCTTCCAGTCGTTACTTCTTTATCACAACCTAAACTATAAAAAACAACTACAGCAGTAAAAGTAACGTTTTGTAAACCCTGGCTGGTATTTCCAGCCTAACCGAAGACTTTCTTGTTAACGTTTGGGTGTCTTTTACAAATGATTCCATAACAAGTTGTTATGTTATGCCAGTCCTTCTAATGGCATTCTGTTAAGTGTGAAGCCTCTCGGATTGTCTAAATTTAAAATAGGGGTTAAAAAATATTCATCATCATCATCATCATTATCATCTTCTTCAAGGATTAAACTAAGGATGGTTTGTTCCGGTCTCAAACAGGCAAATATTAGACCTGATCACTACAGCACTTCCTCAGACGTCCCACACCTCTCCGTCCCCTCGACTTATAGTTCCATAGTTGTTTAGGGATGCGGCAGTCATCCATTCGGCAAAGATGTTGTTTTCTAAAAGTGCAGATACTGCTAGGTTTATCTGTTTGTGAAACACCTCTGTTTCAGTTTTTATTTTTTTATTTTGTATTCAGTTTATTCAGTTAACAGGTCAATAATGGAAAAGTATGAAACCGTGCACGATTTATTCTACTTCACGAACACTGCAGCATAAAATCTCACTCTTGTTTTGTGTGCTTAAACGCCATTATTCTCAATACAGATACAAAATTGAACTAAACAACAATAGAATAATGTTTATTAGTGCATTACCGACAACCACAAAACCATATTTCCACCTGTTACAGAATATTCCAGTTTTTAACATACACTTAGAAAAAACTGACCTGTAGCCGACTCTGAAGTACTGTTATGACGGTCCCACAGAACGTAGTATTGCATAATGGAAACAGAATAACTGACCCCACAATAGTCACGAATTAACAACTTTAATTAGACACAAACATCAGTTAGGAATCAACAAAGGCACTCTTATATAATACTTAAAGTTAACATTGTTAATCGCACAACAATAAATGACACCTTGTTAAAGTTTTGCAACAATTAATACAATAATCACTTTCCGCAACAATAACTCCGAACCACATCTTAACAACGCGATGTCTAAACTGAAACTGGGCCTCTTCAAAATACGGTATTTAACTTTTGGGGGTCGCCTTGCATTGTAGTGACATAGCGGGGCTAGATGCCAATAGAGTAATCCAGTAAGGTCTGGAAGAAAACACTCAAACAATCCAGAGCGTTACGTAAGTCTGCCGCGCAAAAGTGTCACGTAGTCACTCGGCAATGCGGATTCACTCAACGTAGCACTATAAACGTTTGGAGAAGATGTGTGAATTGTGAGGATTGTAAGTTAAGGGAAGACGTGAATTTACCATTGAAAGCAAGGAGGTATAAAACCAAACAAAGAAGCAGTCTAAGTACGTCAAGTAACGGGTAGAAACTATAACAAGCGTAATACCTAATACAGAAATGGAGATGACAATTCTACATACAAGTTTAAAGAAACGGCGGTAGTGTTCGTCATAGAAAAATGTCAGTATTATTGACGATCGTACCAGTAAATATTCCAGCATTTCTGACACAACCTTTCTGTTTGTGATAAAGCTTGTTCAGATTGTAAGACATGCCATAATAACATCTTACAAAAGCAGATCTTAAAGTTTAATAATATAACGGCAGATCCAGAACGTTTATATGTATAGGAAATAATCAGCTAAAAGGAGGCTGAAGTTTTCTTTCTGAGAATATTAAGCAACAGAACCGTTTACGAAACGATTGACGTTCGTTAGACTATTGCCGTTCCTTTAGTGTGATAAGATACAAACGAAATTGTCAATTTATGCACGAAAAGTTTATAGTTTATAAGCTCATAGTTTTCACAATAAGTTATAGTTTCACAATAACATCAAATAGGTAGAAAGGATATAGAATGGTACGAAAAACATGAGGTGATTTTTGATATCAAAATACATGTTAGGTAATATTTAACAACTATAAACCAATAAATACTGGTTAAATTAAACGCGTACAACATTGCATATGGTATTTAATAGGCTTGACGCATGCTTACAAAATGGAAGTTAACAAAGGCGCAGCCTGCCTTTGACATTGTTAATATTTACTTGATGAATTAAGTCGTAAGTGGAGGAGATGTGTGTCATGATCAAATCGTCTACTGCTGTAAACAAAACACTTTTTACAGACCAGATGCTTATCCGTCAATCTTATATTAAACACGCTATACCATTACATAATTTGATAACTTTAAGAGAAAAAATGTTATACTTTTAGAGGAAATAAACCGATCAGAAGTAATGTAGTAATAAAAGAAATAATTACGATTATAAAGTAATAAATGAGTAATACTGGTAAGTATTAATGAAGTAGTAAGGATAAATACAAATGTCATATTTTCAGTATCTGACCTACAATGCTACTTATGAGGAGTGTCACGATAATGTAAATATATCAAACACTTTTTGCTACAGTCCGTTTCTTGATGTATATAATATATTTAATATTTATAATGAATTCACCTCAAGATATTTTTTTCCTTATTAGGAACATGTTTCGGGAACCATTGTGTTCTCATCCTCAGCCTTCGTGATTTTGAGTCTGGTGAAGTACTTGTGTGTTGGCTGGTTGTTATTGTGGTTTCCTGTTGGCCTCTGGTACTTTAAATTGGTATTATTGTGTGTGCTTGTGGTGTATGTGTTAGTATTTTGTGTATTTTCGATGTTGAGTCCTTTCAAAATTGTGTCATGTTTTGTACTGATTTGTATTTGTTCAGGTATTAGTTTGTTTTGTATTTATCTTTGTATATTTGTAAATTTTCCCTGTTCATTATGGTGCCTTTGTGTGGTATGTGTTTTATTAGTGTCATGTTGGTTATGTCTGGGAATTCATGTCCAGTGTTTATTGCATATGTGGCCAAATTAGATTTGTATAATTATGGTTTTTTGTATGCGCTTAGGTGTTCAAAATAACGTTTTTTCAGTTTTGTTTTGTTTGTCCTATGTAACATTTATTGCAATCTTAGCATTAAATTTTGTATATACCATTGGTTGTTGCATTATCTTTGCTGTGTGGGTTATTTAGTTTTTAAAAAACAAACTAATACCTGAACAAATACAAATCAGTTCAAAACATGACACAATTTTCAAAGCACTCGACATCAAAAATATACAAAATACTAATACATACACCACAATCACACACAATAATACCAATTTAAAGTACCAGAGGCCAACAGGAAACCACAATAACAACCAGCCAACACACAAGTACTTCACCAGACTCAAAATCACGAAGGCTAAGCATGGGAACACAATGGTTCCCGAAACTTGTTCCTAATAAGGAAACAAATATCTTGAGGTAAATTCATTATAAATATTAAATAATATATATATATTATATATGTATATATATATATATATATATACATTGCAACGATAAAAATTAAAACTGCATAGATAGGTTACATTGAAATTATTACAACCAAGTATATATCTGGAGGTAGGAAAATTTTATTAAATTAAAACATTAAAATTTACTATTGTCTTATTACTTTACAATATAAAATTGTTTATTAATGAATTGCCTTTCAATAAATGAGTCTATTGGCTTGTTTTACATATACGTTACTTGTACGTAGAATTCCAACTGCGTGCGTAGATATCAGGCGCTCCTTACCCTGCTCGTCTGCACCGCTCCTCGATGACTGCTACGCTGACAATTCACGTCTTTGCACACACGCACACTACGATATGAAATTATTATTGTTTATAACTTGAATAATCTTAATCTCAGGATCAAAACTGGGTAAAAATAGATTTTATATTATGCTTACACAAATCCGGCTTCTTGAAGCGTTCTCGCGTTAACTCAAAACACCACGTTAGGTATTTTGACCCAACCGGAAATCTTCCACTCTACGCAAAAAAGCACTAGAAATGATCTGTTTAATTATTTGAGTTCTATAATGACAATGGTTACGAAGAACTCGAACCGTGAACTAAATTCCTAAGTCTTATGGAAACCGACTTGTCTTGTCACGAAAATCTCGTGACAGCGAGTATGTCTTTGTATGGCAATACTTCGGAAAGAACTCATGGTATGCTCTCGACAGAGCATCGACTCAAATAATTTTTAGACTTTCTGACTGGTGGAAACTCTAGCAACGTCATAGATTTTCGTAATGATAGCCAGAAATCAGGCTGAAACTCTGTCCGATTCTGCAAAGGCCTGTCTAGATATAATCTACAAATTTTATTACTTTCTTGGAGATAACAAAAATAAAAAAAGACTGATTTCATTAAACATATAAAAATTATAGTTGTAGAGAATTGAGTATATGGAAAATATAGCTTATAACCATGAGAATACCCTGTCCAAGTTTCAGAACGAAATGTTAATTTTGAACGAAGTTATTAAATTAAATGTAAATCACACGCCCACCCGCGCACTTACACACAAATATTTCACATGACATAAAAGAGCATAAAATTATGAACATTTTGACATAACATACTTTTTTAAACATAGCTTGGTTCAAAACTTATGACTACTTTACATAGAAAAGAACAAAATCAATTTAAAACCTGTCTATGGCCGTCAGAAAGTGTGCCTTAGTATCCCACTTAAATGAACTTACTATCCTGTATTCTGTTGTAATATATATATTCCAAAGGAACTAGACTGAACAGGATGCGGTTAGGAAAAGTGTCTAAAAGAGAAAAGAAATGACAGTCAGATACGGTTGTAGAACCTTAAAGTGATTCCGGCGTTGGTTTAAGGTTTGGAAAAGTAAGTACACTTACATGTACACTCGAGTATGCTAATTGCAGCTAAAATTCAGTTTGTTAAACGTTTCCTGCAGCACACTGAGACAATATAAAAGAAGAAGAAAATACAAGAGATGAATAGAAAAATTTAATAATAGGGACAACATTATAAAATAGAAATGGATCGAAGGAATACGTAAAAAGGAGAAGGTGGCCAAAGTAGGTGTTAAATTATTGACCCGACGTAGAAGAATAGTTGGTCGGTAGTTGGTAGAAAGTGGAAGTGACGGAAACGTATTGAAGTGAAACAGGTTGGCAGAAGACTAGTTGGTCGGTAGTTGGTAGAAAGTGGAAGTGACGGAAACTTATGGAAGCGAAACAGCTTGTAGCCTAACCTTGAAGGAGGAAAGACGGGAATTGATATACGAATATTTATTGTTTTTACATATTTCGTTTATTTTTCTATTTGTATCGGCCATCTAAGGACCACATGCCAATTTTAATTCTTTATTTCTTGTTCTTTTCTTTTTCTCCAGTATTCTTTCATCTTTTCACTGTGTCTCTTCTTCCTGTCTTCAGTCTACTTTGAACCTGCGTTTTTCTCTCTCCTACCCTGGACTCCTTCCATTTTTAACACTATTTCCCGGGAAACTTCTTTTTCAATTGCTTCTTGCTTCTTCAGCGTTTATATTATTTTTTCCTAAATGCTTTTGGATTGCTTTAATCCAACTTGATGTTGACTTCTTTACCCACAGATTTTTGAAGATCTGTTTCGTTAACATATTATTGTCGTCCATTCTATATAAATGTCCAAAAAATAATAGTCTTCTTTTTCTCATAGTTTCTGTTATATTTTCTATACTTTGATATATTTCATCAATACTTCTTAATTTCCTATCTTAAATATTTCGTTTATTAATTTGATAAATAACAGTATTCGAAAGAAATTTTTAGTAAATTGTTTATTACACTACGTTTGTAGGGATTTGGTCACATATTATAAAATGTAAAAATTCATACGGTATTAGAAAAGAGATAGGCCTATATCGTGGGGTTCGTGATAAAACTACTCAAGCCCAAATTTTAATGATGTTTCGAAAATAAAATGTTTATGCATTTATCGTTTTATTTTAATTTCTTAAAAGCTATGCAATCAATACAAAGGAGTCTGTTATTAATAAAAATTAACCTTGAAGACGATTTTCATATTATATCATTCTACTTGAAAACCTTTAATTTCAGTTTTCCATAAATTCACATGAGTGCACTTGGTTGATTTACCAATAACGCCACAATATTTAGTGTCAATTTTTTTAGTTAACCAGCATACACTGTAAATCTTATATTCGTCTAGATAAACTATAATGAAATTTACTTTTCTGTGTCATGAACAAGCACCGGAGATAAAACTTGACTTTTTGAGGACAAATTCCAGTGGCAAATGAAAGCAATGTTTTGAGGTTAAAACGTACAGTATGTGGACCTTGTCAGTGTTACCAACTGTTGTGTGACACTCCAGCTAATTACATCTCCACAAATTACACGGTCCAGTTACAGACCCGTAAAACTTGGTGAATGCAAACAACAAACATACACACACGCGTGCACGAGCACGCGCGCGATTCTATCTTCCTATGTTAAGAGCATTTTGTTGGCTAAAAGTATAATTTTTACATTTATCGCTTTTAATATTTCTTTTTCATGTTTATTAAATTTTTCTGTAATCTTATAATTGTATCTGTAATGATTGATGTAATGCTATAACAGCAAATCTTCGGTGATAAACTATAAAATACAGCCTGTAAGACTGTGAGGAAAGTCTAGAACAAAGAAAACATCAAGTATCAGTAATTGAAAAACACACGCTATACATTTGACCTACTAAACTACGAAAAGTAAAATTAGTAAACAAAAAAAAAAGTAAAAAGAGCTTGAATTTTAATCACTGAGAATAGTAAGAGAACTTGTCATTGTAACCTACGAGTCAGCAACTTTGGTTTTACATGTGTAGAATTTTTGACGCTAAACGTCTATCTCTTCTTACCTTCTTAACTACCAATCATCAACTAATTAAAAAATGGAAGTAAAACACAAAAGTGTGTAAAACGAGTTAATAAGTAAGAGTTACAGAAGAATGAAAGCAGAAGTCCTGGGAAGAGGTCAAGAAGAAAGTCTGTGCGTGTTTAAATCTTGAGGTTAAGAATAAGAGGAGAGTTCCTGGGAAGAGTTCAAGAAAAAATGCTGTGCGTGTTAAATGATGGGAGGAGAGTTCTTGGAAAGAGTTCGAGAGAAAAAGCTGTGCGTCTTAAATCTCGAGGTTAAGGATGGGAGAAAAGTTCCTGGGAAGAGTTAAAAAAAAAAGGCTGTGAGTGTTAAATCTCAAGGTTAAGGATGGGAGAAGAGTTCCTGGGAAGAGTTCAGGAAAAAATGCTGTGCGTTTTAAATCTCTAGTTAAGGATGGGAGGAGAGTTCCTGGGAAAAGTTCAAGAAACAGCTGTGCGTGTTAAATATCCAGGTTAAGGATGGGAGGAGAGTTCCTGAGAAAAATTCAAGAAAAAAAGCTGTGTAAAATCTCGAGGAATCTCGTGTTAATGTTGGTTACACCTCGACAATAAACTGTAAGAAAACTGTATTTAAACTATTTAAAGTTTAACAGGAGTGATTCTCTTGTAAACAAATTGATACAAAATTATGAACAAACCATATTAGTTAATACAAAAAAACGATGGCAATAAAAATGTTAGGTGATAAAATAAATCATGCTAGAAATCATGTTTAAGACATTTATATTATTATTTTCAAAATATTCCTTATTCTGGACAAGATCCTATTTCTCTCTCTAATAAAAAATACTTTTATTCACTACTAAGTCTAGATCAGATTAAGAATAAAAATAAATACTCTCATAAGCCAAACAAAGTAACTTTTCACCCCTCGAAATCACCACCTTCTTGTAAGGTTAGAATGGACCAAATAAGAAACAGCTAACAAAAATAGAGGAAGTAACAAAGAGTCCAATAGGTATCATGGACTTTCAAGTTTTTAAAACTCTGTAAAGTGAGTAACTACTTATGAATTACAGTAGATTTTATGAAAGAGTATAAATATATATTTAATGAATATGCGTTCACACAATAAGTACTTCTGTAAGTAAAATTTATTAAATTATATAATTGTAAGTTATTCTCACGTGACGCACGTCTCACAGAATTATTCTGTAGAGGTTTCTATATTTTATCATTCTGACACTCACAATAAAAAAGGAGTAGACAAAAAATAGAATGTTCAGACTGCAGTAAATTATATTTACTTAATACAAAAAAATCTGCAAAGCCAGTACCTTCGACACTGCAATGCATTTCAAAGCAGCATTTCAACAAATATAATTGCACCACATACAGTGTACACAATAAATATCAATTTACGGACATTAAAATAACGTCAAACTAGCAATAAGTATAATAAAAGGTTACAAAATGAATATTCGAGAAACCGCAATACATGCCGTTAAGAACAACATAATAAGTATTTAATAATTAAAGGACAAATTCAAACGAAAACAAAACAAGATGGTGTATTTCAATTTTAAAAATAAAGGTGTATATAATTAAAACTAAAGGAAAATGGCAATATTAAACACTTTGAATATAATTTCAAAACAGCTAATTGCGTAAACAAACATTATTGTAACTAAGTATTTAAATCAAATACACATTTATTATTGGTTAATACAATATAAAGTTTTAATAATGTAGACCATTTCTTGAAACGTTCGTTAGATTGTATAATAAAATATACTAACAGACGAAATATTATTATTATTATTATTGTGCTAATAAAATATAGTACAAAATGTTAATTATAAGAATACAGTACTGTGTATTGTGGGGCAAAAAGTCTTTGCCACAGTACTGTGATTTTACTGATGGAAATCTTGGCAGTACGAAATTAAGACCTTTTAGGCACTGAAGATGGCCTCCATTGGCGAGGTTAAAACGTCAGTTTTGAACAATAGAAGCCCAAGGCCTGATAGCCCGGACAGTAGTTCTGACAATTTTTTTTAATAAATTAAATATATTTTGTTGTTGTGATATTATATTTATTTCTTATGTTTATTTAAGCTTGTTATAAAGCTATGAAGGTAATTTAAGAAAATTTAAAAATAGGCAGTCATTGAGGACTGCCGACAGAAGTGAAAACTTAAAACTATGAAATAACAGTGGTTTTTTTTGGATATTCAAATTAATTGTAGTATCAAAAATTAAAATTTTTTGTAAATTAAAATCTTTAACATCAGTCTGGTTTTCACATCTATCGGCACTCCGAGCAACAATTATATACATTTTTATATGGTTTACTTATTAATACCTAATCCGCGGCAAAAATACTGAAACCCCTACTTCATTTTGAGTAGTTAAAACAAAAAGAATATTTCTTTTTGTAAAGAGGGGTTACAAGTTAATTAAAACTAGGCTAAGGCCTAGAGAAGCTAAAAATTGCGCTGGATCCAGTAAGACGGGACTTGCAATAAAAACTCAAGAATTAAATAATTAACAATCCCATTTTATTATTCTATCTCATAATAAAAATATAATGAACAAATAAATACAACAGTCATTTATAATTTCCCTTTAAATGGTTAAATAAAGAAGTATACCCTCTCAACAAGGCCACCTGAAAAATATTAACTGAAACCAAGAAAATAATTGCTATGTCACCATCAATGAATTGAAAATTCAAAATAATCATTAACCTCAAAATAAAACTCCCATTAAACTATTTATTAAAATATAAAATTTATATCATGTGTTCCTTTTAAAAATGCAGTATATAAATTAATGAAGATAAATGATTTCATTCCCAGTTACTATTAATAATTAAAATAATTACTCTACCAATTAAATGAACTTTAAAGGTGACACTTACTATACTTGTTAAATAAAATAATTAATTTCCTTAAAGAAATAATCAGCCACGATTATTGAGATAGAATACTCGTCTACTGGTGTATATAAATTCTAATAATAAATCCCTATATCCCACCAAAAGTACAGTAATGCATAATATTTATATATATATATATATATCCCCCAAAATGTACACAGAAATATACAGACATAACATGTTCCACAAGACGAATTACATTATACAATAGTATACAAATACATAAAGGTCTCTTGCCACGCCCTTTTTTATATTACCCTTCTGGTGTATATAAATTCTAAACTTCCTCTTTATAGGAATCCCAATTAGGATTAAAGATTTATTTCTATAAATGTACCCCCATGGTGTGGGTTAATTGCACGTCATGTGTATCATAATGTATTGCATACAAATGTCCCCAGGACATTAAAAATTTAAAAGAAGTGCCTAAGTGGCTAAGTGCTAAAATACTTAATTAAGGTGAGAAATAAAAATTGTTTAAAATAATTAACGCCCCCCAGTTACCATGATTAATATAAAGAATTTATATAGACTAAAATAGGGCCAATTAATGATAAGAGAAAAATTGCACAATATTAGCACCTTATATAAAAAAAATACATTTGTGTGTCAGAGACGGACATGTTCTTTCAACTTATGACCAGTCTCAACAAATTTGTCTCAACAACCTTGTTTCGACAAACAAGTTGAAAAGTGTTTCGACATGCACAGCTTGGTTGAAACTAATTAAAAAAAAACGCCTACCTCCCCAGTAATCTTTTTATACAAATGACATAACCTGATTTTAAAAATAAGAGAAAATATATGTTTTTATGCATAGTAAATTAAACTTGAGAAAATTACTAAAAGCAAAACTGACTTTAAATCTGTAGCGATAGCCCTATAAGGAAATGAGTGGAAATCTAAGTTGGATGCTGTGTTGTAGACATGTCAGTCTCTGAACTGACAATTTACTATACATATATTGAAATTTTACAATTAATTCTTAGTGTTCACACTAAACTGTCCCATCAATTGGGGATCCAAATGAATGTATACTTGAACGGTAAAAACTGATGATTATGTATAACTGGTGCCATGTTGATTCTATGTGTGAATTATAAATGGTTATTTTTCACCTGCTTATGTGCCCAGAAGGATGATCTCTTATTTGTAACGTGGCGATCTTATGATTGGCATGTTGTTGTGGTCTTATTCTCTTCGGTGTCGAGTGTGGAGCTTTTAAGATGTCATTCTTTCAGTCATGTAGCAGGACTTGTCTCTGTTCGGTGAACCCTGCTCACACATTATATTTTTAGTGAGAGACCACACACAAATGCCCCCACTGTTTGGACACCCTCCAAAATCATATATATAAAACAACACCTAGTTATGTGCTACATAATAAAACTTGGTAACATTATTTTGGCCAACATGCCTTACTTAAAAAAAAACTCTCTAACAATGATTCTTTATAACCCTTTATAACCTGAACCTCACTGAATGTGAGTTGCTTTTGCAATACAATAATTTATCTTGGCTCTGTAACATCTTATGAACTTATTACTTTGAGTGAAATTGAGGTTACCACGTGGTACGGAATTTATTTAAAACACATAGTTTTTTTTACTCTATAGAATCTGAGAATACTATTATTTTGAATGAGACATGATTTACGTTTAAAACGTGCCTGAGTAAGTTCCCAATTATATATGTATAAAGTTTTACTGTCATTGTAGCAAAACTTTATACCACTTAATGACGAGGCATTGTGCAATAGGTTAAGTGAACAACACAATCTCGTTACATCGGTGTTAATGAAAGTTCAAAGTTAATTATATTGTGGTTATTGTACTTTAGATATTAAGGCCGAGATTCTGACACTCCAATAATCAAGTTTTATTGGTTTATAAAAACTTTACGAACAATTACGTATCTCACAATGCATGCTTCGACAAGTGGGTGCTTACTCAAGCTTACTAAAAAAACGTTTTCTCCCGTGAAATTTAGTATATAAATAATATAATGAAATCAAAACTCACCGCAGTCGTTTAAGAACTATCTCACCATAGTTATAAGAAGTAGATGCTGGAATTCACACTTCTCTCCACCGAAGGAATTTTCCACGAGGCCATGAGTTAGGCTTCCATGTTGAGACAAGGCCTTAACAGAAATTTCCGTTCGTTTCGTTGTTCGTTTGTAAGGAAAATCTCACCAGGACGCAGCACTGTTTTAAAACTGCTGCAAAAACTCAGCAGATGGCAACACCGACCAAACAGTGAAAAATCGAAAATGGTAGTTTCTCCTATCCGCGGGTAGGGAGCAGCACTCATTATTACTTTAATTTTTGTACTGTCCTTAACGTCAAAACTCCCAATAAAATGACTGAACTTAGCGCTGAATCTTTTGACTCAGCACAATACTGTCGAACAACTAGAAATTTGTTTTACCACGCTAGTAAGATAACTCCTAAGCCACTATGAAATACTCATTGCATGATGTATGGCCGAGGTCAAATATCAAAATTAAAAAATAAATAATATCAAATTTTTACACGGAAATATTGATACGAATATTGGAAATATTTGAAAATACATGCTTTGTTTATGTTATTTATTTTTCTATATAAAAATATTAACATATTTAGTACTCACTTTTGTACTGCACAGTGATCCTACATTTGAACATTTAAAATAATGATCAAACTAAAACACAATTTAAATAATGCACAGTATACACACATTAAACTTTCCACGTAGTCAATTTAACTTTACTTATATACATATACACAGCACTAATGTTACAATCTTACAATAATAAAAATAATAAAAACACTATTAAAAATACATACTTCGACATTAGACATGACGAAAAACCCTAAGTTAACAGCCAGATGGACAAATAACAATTATGTAAATATCATATAATATAGTATAAGTAATTAATAAGAGTAAAAATAATGTAAAATAGATCATAAGTATTGCGTTAATTAATACGGAAAGCCAAAATCGTGCTAGGGATCGAACACGCGATAGCAAATTCGGCAGTGTAAGAAACTCCAAAATAAAGTACGTAAACGATAAAAGTGTGTTAAATAGTATAAATAATAGTATTACACACAAGTATAATCTATACTTTCACTGCTGGCCACGTGCAACACGTCATACTTATAGCTACAGATATACTGTTAACATTAGCATGCCGACATTATCATGTTGGCATTAGCATGTCGGTGACGCGACTCATAAGATTTTACCCATCCAAAAATCGCCCAACGTGCCTATAGAAGTTTTCACTTCAAAAAATAAATGTGGCAAAATTTTTAACGTCATTGAAAACAAAAAGGGTCTATGGAACTGTTTTTTTTTTTAATTTTCATTTTACAAAGTTTCAAAAACATTCTTGATTTAATCTAACTATAATACAATTCACATTATTTAAAATGACATACTCACTGAATAGAAATACTGTACATCATGGCATAATATTTTTATATTAGTTTAAACACTTTTTAACTAATTATCTGAAAATGTAATTTTTTCAGTTACATTCTTATTGCACGCAACACCGTGCAATAAGAATTGATGACATACATTAGTTTTTATAAAGTTCTGATGATGAGGCAAGTGCCTCGAAACATGTAAACAACGAAATAACATCACGGAAAGGCCATAGACGGTGAGTAACAGTATATTTGGCTAATAAGTACGCTTAATTGCTTTGCATTGTAACTATAAGCAGCTACCACAGGCATAAGAATCTTACATGGATACCAATACCACATTTCACATCAGCGTCTCCGTTCTGCAGTAACCAGCCAATCACGCACGAATGACGTTTACAAGGTTGGCGTAGAATTTCTACGACTTCGTTAGTTAACAAATTCATGCGTTCTCTAATTATTGATCCATCTCGTTACTACCTGCCATCAACTCCCTCATTTATGTTCCTTTTCCTTCTCCTTCCTTTTCCTTCTTCTTCTCTTTTACTTCAGGAATTAAACAATTAGAATTCCATCTTAGAAGTTTTCAAATTTTACTCTTATTAGGATTCTCCACATTACTTCTACTCAAAGAGTTTCACTTTAATACTGAGTTCGATAATTTGCCTTTTGCTATTCTGTGTATGTAATCTTTCCATCCTCTCTTATAATTTTTAATTCTGTCATTTATTTTACCTATGTTTAATTCTTTCCTTGAACGTTCACTCTTATTTTAAAGATTCTTGTTTACTATTTAGTCTTCCAAAAATGCTATTTATTAGACCTTACTTTTGCTAATGTTTTTTGTGATATCTCGGGTTTTACTCGAATACAATAAGTTGAACATTGCATTCTATATTAATATTATATTAGTACTAGAAATATTTTTCATCAAAAATATGACAAAGAAAAACGATTGCAATCGTCAACAAACTATTTTATAATATACACACATAACTTTTAACGAATTATATCCTTCATCTAACTAAAGTTATATGTGATATTCATTACATATCAAAGCCAATAATCGCATAATAGAAATATCGAAAATGAGTACGTGTACAGTTACTGGGACAGTACCTTTTTTGTAAATATTTTATCGTTTTTTTAGACTTAAAATTCCTACAATTTTGAAATTTTTAAAACAGAATACTATATTCAAATTTTGATTAAAATTCTTTTTGATTTGATGCCCCACATAAAATTCTGCGATTTATCAAATTTTAACTATTCATATTTTTACATCCTGTTCCTTATTTTTTACGGAATCAACCTTAAAAAAAATTGTAGTCTGTGGGAAGGTATGAACACTATTCAAAATTCGGTTGGCGAATTAAAAATTTATCGTAAGACATACTCCAAACAGACAGACACACAAACATACAAAAAAATTCGAGTTAAAACTAATTATTAATAGCTCGGTCAATTAATAGTTAATTTTTTGTATGCATATATTATTTATTATTTTAATAAGTTACTGTTTATCTTCTTGTGACATTTACGTGCTTGTTGAGGGAGGGGGCACGACAACGCAGGTTTATTATCGACAACCAGTGTTACATGTCTAGTGGTATGAAACACTTTTCATCAAGATTCACTAGTGGCAGTAGTAGTAGCAAGAGATAGGGCCAATAAATTTGTGCTTACGCGTACGCTGGAAAGAGAAACGTCAGCGGTATTGAAAATGGTCTCCAGCAGCAGAAGCAGCAGCAGCAGCGTCTGTCTTGTAAAACGAGGCAGTCAGACAATCGGTAGGGGTGAGACGGTGAAAACGTGATATAGCTGACTATTATAGGTTTTGATAGGGTTTCAGAGGGGAAAACGACCGACGACGACATCGTTCGGATTTATAGAGCGTTTCGGCGCGTTGGGGATTACAACTGATGAGCGTCTATGTGTGTATGCGCGCGTGTGCAATTGTTTTCAACATGTGTTTTATCACAAAATATTGTATTTCTGCAATGTGCTACGTAATATTTTATCGACCGCGTATTTGTTATATAATAAAATTAAAATATTAACAAAATATGGTTAAATAATACGAAAAGATAGATTTTAAATGCTTATTTATATAATCAAATATAATAATATATATAGTCAAATTATAATTACTTCTGTTTTTATCCCTTACCATTTTATTTTAACCTGACGCACATTTCACAAAATATATCTGTATCATCAAAAGTTTCTAAATAAATTTAGAAACATTTAATTCATTTAAAAAGATCTGATAATACAGCTATATTCTGTGAAACGTACGGCAGGTTAAAATAAAACGATAAAAAAGTATTTACTTGTACAAGTAATTACAATTTTATAACATACGTATATATTATAGAAGAATCCAGTAAGGAACGTAACGAGTTACAAGGAAATTTTAAATGTTATACACAACACTTACATTACAAATTTTAAAGAAATAAAGGAACTAAACAATAACTTTTAAAGGAAAACAAAAGTCAAAGCCTATTTAACACTGTAATATAAATATGAGAATAAACCCATATAAAGTTTTAATAATTCTTACGCTATAAATCTGCAATCAATTTAAAATAAAAAGTTCAAACTTAATTTTAATTTTTTTAATTAAAGTCCTATTAAATGTTGTGAGATTTCAACCCAATTAAAAATGTATTAGAGCTTTTAAAATGATTAATTACAAAGAAAAATGTTACTACAAAATACAATTTGTTGCCATAATAATTGGTTAAAAAATTTATTAAAACATGTGCAGAAAAAGCGAAAGTGTTACGAGAGTTAAGCAAAGAATAACAAATTTGGTAACAGAAAAGTAACTATTTCTCAGATTTAGTTACCTACTAAAGTTTATAAATAAAATAATTTTTCCAAATTTGTATCTCAATTATTTTTGTTTAATACACGTACTAAATAATATATCAACGATCAATTCTTTCTTTTAGTAGCCTAGTAATTTGACCAGGGGTTGTACCTGTTAGTAAACCTACACAAGCGTAGACTCGCAAACTAAAACAAACAACAGACAAAAGGTATCCTCAGTTTAGTTCAGAAGGGAGATTCCATCATCAACTACTGAGTTTTTAAACACTTAAAATGTCACAACATTCTAAAGAATTTATCATTATTAGAATATGTATACAGGCGATGCAGAAATAATACACGTATCATAACATTTTCTGTAAAAATGTGTGTATATGTAAAATAAAAGATAACAATAATTATTACACCTATATTATTATTCTTATATTAATAATATTATTAATGTTAATAATAATAATACTAATAATAATAATAATCATATTTCATTAATATTAATATTTATTATATGTTTATTAATATTATTTCTGTATTCCCCGTTTAGAGATCCTAATGATGACAATTAATTTTGAACGTCGAAAAAAAGCGCCGAAACGTCAATACGGATATCTTAAAACTGTACGCAGTATATGGCCAAACATAACAACATTTTTCATCACTAGGAATTATAAAGTTTATTACTTGATACGGTAGAAACCCTTATTTTTAATAAACCCGCAATTATTTTACCCACAACTTCCACTGTGTGGCAACGAAAAACTACCAGAGTAACGCTAGAATTCACTATCTACTCCAGGGATCCAACGGTAGGAGCGCCCTTAACGAGGGGGGTGTAAAACTGTCTAAAAATTCCAGAACAAAGAAAATGCTAAGTGTCGGTATATATGCACAGGTAAACTTGATCTGCTAAACTAAGGAAACTAACGTTAGTAGAAAAAAATTAATAATAATACTGGAATTTTCCATCAGCAACAATAGTGACATCAGCTGAACTTCTCATGGAAAGCTAAATGTCAGCAGCTTTGGTTTTACACGTGTGGAAATCTTTCACCGAAAAACACCTAACCCTTCTTACCTTGCTAACTACCAATCAACGATTAATTGAAAAATAGAGGGAAAATCCAAAAGGAGAGGGAAAGGATTTAAGTCACAGAAGAATGGAAGGAGAGTTCTTAGAAAAAGTTCAAGAGAAAAGGATTGTGTTAAGTTTCGAGGAATTAGCAACATGGACCGCAACAACAACAAACTGTAAGAAAAATATAAATATTTAAAGATTAATATGGGTTACTCTCTTGTAAGAATTAAACACAAAGTATGTATTAATTATAATATTAATAAGATGTTAAGTTAGTAAATAATAGTACTATTACTACTACTACTACTAATAATAATAATAATAATAAAATTTTTTTGAATAAAACAATTATTAATTTTTAGATTTAGATTTAAAAGGTTCATTATATTTTTAAAATATTACTTATTTTATAGTTATCCATAATCATAATTCTACTTGTCTTTTTACTAAAAGGATAAAAATTATTATTATTAATCATTACTAATTTTAGATCACATATATAATAAATACAGTTCTCTCACAAGTCAAGCAGAGTTATTTGAAACATCTCCCCAAAACATCATCCGTCTTACAGTATATACTTCTTGAAAACACAAACTTCAATTTTTATGTTTTCAGTTGTTTTGTAAATACTAACACCTAACATCTTCAGAGACTTGGCCAACCGCATTTTATGTAACATTACTAAATATTATAGAAAAATATGAAATGTAAGAAAAAATATAAAGTAAATAAAATAAAATAAAAGTAATATATAACAAGAAAATATAACAAACCAATATTTTTTCATGACTACGGCAGTAATTAAATCCCTATTTAATCGTACCCCTTCACTGTATAAATCTGATCTCGAGCATCAAGGGAAAGATTTTTGAGACGAAAGAAATCATCAAAGCAGTGTAAAATAAGAATTAACAAGACGAGCTTTATGTGCTTTATATTTAAACCAGTTATATTCAAACCTTGATATATGTCTATAATATTGTTATCTTGGCATCTATGCTGACGATATTGCTGTAATAACAAAGAGCACGAAAGAATTGCAGAATTCAGATATTGAGTGGGTAAATGCCGTTAGTCACAGAAGTACGATTAACGTGGGCAAAAACAATGTTATGGTCATAATCAAGCAAGCTAATGGAGATCCCCTCCTATAAAGGAAGTATTCATCTCATATGTAAAGGGTTGATAAAGAAATAAACTATTGTATAGAGAAACAAAAATCATTAATATGTCGCCAGCCGTCTAATATTATCGTTGGTGAGAAGAAGTCACAGAAGTAGTTAAATTACATGCTCTATACAAGGCAGTTTTTCTGACCACGTGAAAGCAGGTTGCGAGCCATTGAAATGGGACTTTTGTTTCACTGGGAGAACCTGGAGTGATTGAAGTAGGAGCATGATTATCAGAAATGTATTTGAGCAGGAATCAGTTATGGAGATGGTTGAAGAGCACCTAAATGGTTTGCTTATGTAATGGGGAAGCCAAAGCTTGTCATGGAAGGGCCCAGATGGAGGAAGGCTTAGATTGGAATCGGTTAGTTATAGCTAGTAAGAGTATACGGCGTGTTAAAAGTGCTCCGTATTTACATTATTCAAAGAGGTAATAATAAGTTAGGATGGGTTTAAATAATAATTTTGATGGTTTTTGAACACGTCTCTTGTTTACGGCTAATGCAGCTAAGCCCAATAATAAAAACGTTCCTCGCTGATCGACTTTTTGCCCTGAAAAAAACCCTGAGCCGATTGTAACAAAATACTTTTTCCTTTGCTTAAGCCAATACATTAATGCAATTTAATGACACCGTAGTCTCAAGAATACACAGACCTGCAACCACACAACAAACAAATTATTTTGTTTAAGTGTCTGGCATCCGAGTACTGACGAGTTAAGTTTCTAAATAACTAAAACTCCTGTTTTCTCAGTATAGCAATTTTTATTTTTTTATAGTTATATTTGTAATTGTAAATAATTGTTTAAAGCAACCCAAAAGACGTAACGTGACATTATTTATAACACATAACAGTATTTTATGATTATTTTGAAGTTAATTTCTCGTTTACAAACTTTTCAAGTTAGCTAGTATAGGAGAGCGGTTTCTCCATAAGAACAATGTATTCCCTACTTCGCCCATAGTCTCGTGTTACGTTTGGACAAGGTACAGAGGGTAAGCGCATTGCTTACAATTGAAGAGAATTTAGGAAGTAAGTGAAGGGCCAACGCTTAACAGTGGAAGGGGCCAAAATGAGAAAAATTAGAAGAAAAAGGAAAAGAATTCGTCAGAGATGAAAGTAGTAAAGGTTATAAAAAATTAGATTGCTCGCGTTTGAGAAGACAATAACTATGAGAGCAGAAAATAACAGAAATAATAATATTGTACAAGGAAACATGTAATGCAAATATTTCAGGATAAAATTTAATACGTTGACTATGAAAACCCTAATCTATATGACACTGACAGACCAAGATAAGGTCGGAAGAAGAATAAAAAACATGCACAATCGTGCAAGGATATAAGACGAAGAAAAAAAGAACAATTAACGCTTATTAAATGCAAATCATATTAGTGCTAAAAGATTACGAATTGAGTAGAAAATTAAGAATTAAAATAAAATTTATTTATAACGTAAATATTAATATTATAAAATAACAAATTGTGTGCAATTGAGTACAACAAAATGTATGTTTATAATATTTTAGTATTTGTATAAATTTAAGAATTATTTACGAAAATGCAAAAATTTCAGGATAAAATTTAATACGCTAACTATGAAAACAGTTAAGACAGGGAAAAGGATATCCAGCAAGAGAAGTATTAGTAAGGACTTGAAACAGGGTTGTTGCATAGCTCCGACTTTGTTTAAGATCTATCTAAATGCAGCCCTAACATCATGGAAGAAAAATGCCGTAATACACGTTGGCAGAAACGATTCCTGTAAAAACAACGGCAATTTAAATGACGTCCGATACACGGCCGTCGCTCCTCGAAGAGTTAAATTGAACGGCGCCGCGGCGCCGGCGTTTAATATAATTCGTAACACTGGGTTGTATGTAAATCACATAACCTGCGCTCGACCAACAAAAATGTATTCATTTGTGTATATTCCGTTCTACTGAGTAGAAGTGTATGTAAGTGTAGGTAACTAGGAGCACGGCTTGTGTGTGTGTGTGTGTGTGTGTGTGTGTGTGTGTGTGTGTGTGTGTGTGTGTGTGTGTGTGTGTGTGTGTGTGTGTGTGTGTGTGTGTGTGTGTGTGTGTGTACGCACGCGCGAGCGCGTTACACTAAAGGAGTAGCGTTTAGAATTGAATCTGGTGGTGTCTAGCGACATTCCGCAGCAGACAGCACATGAAATTTATCTTCCCCGCGCTGACAGTCCTCCCGTACATACACAAAGAGAATACACAGCCTGCATCGCACTTTTATAAACGTTTGTGCCACAAGAAGTATCTCCGAGTGGGGAAAATTGTTTTATTATTTGAAACAAGAGTTACATGTTTGTTGTTTGGCTAACAGCAATCCACCGAACCACGGTATTCGCCGAACGATTTTCACAAATGTTATTGACCATAGAACACTGGTAACAAATAATTTTTCAACGTTAAAGTCAGTTTTAAAACGCTTTCTGTACTCAACACGATCCATTGGCTAGTAAAGTACACATAAAAAATATTTTTTTTAAAATAAAAGAAAATATAACCTTGAAAAGGAAACAACAAATTTTAATATTAGTAAATGAAAATTATTAACACTTAACACTTAAAAAATAACTAACTAACTAACTAACATGTAATTACATGTCCAATATTTATTTTAAATATGCATATTATAAATGTAGTGAGGATTTATTATGTCATTAAATACACGGAAATAAATATATCCATCTTTTCCATTCCCTTCTGCCCACAAGCGCTGAAGTCCCGGTAATCTCTTCTAATCTGGGTGAGGTATATAACGTTTTCATATTTCTATTACCCAACTTCTCAGTACAGCTGATCCATTCCAATCTTGGTCTTTCTCCACCTCTCCCTGCCCCTGGGCGCTATTCCATGATAAGCTTTAATTTCTTTTCCCTGATCCTCATCATGTAACAAACAATTTAGTGCCACACGTGCCTTCGTTTGACTTTCAGAAAGTATTCGATAGAGTTACCAGATCCATTCTATAAGATATTATGTGTAAGAGTGTTCTCCTATACCTCTTTTAGGAGTTATGAAAATCTTCTAGTATTATTGTACAAGGATAGTATTGTCTATAAGAGAAGATTTGAAAGAAGAGATTTCCATTCATTAAGAAGTACGCCAAGGCTGTAGCATATCGTCAACACTGTTTAATATCTGTATTGATGACATAGTTAGAGAGTGAAAATTACGAGTGGATTCGGGAATAAAAATAAATACCAAACAATGAATGCGAGCTCCAATGATCGACGTTCCAGTTATAGCGAGTGTGTTAAAATCACAAAATAAAACTTTGTGTGCCGAAGAGCAGTTTATTGCATTTATTGGCAAATACTCCTTGCGAACCAAAATGTTATTGGATAATAAGAGTATAGAGCAGGCGTTACAATTCCGCTGTCTTGGCTCTGAGACTATGAAGTTGTTCATAAGTTGGCTAAGTTTGAGTCAATATGTGGCACATTCGTCTAGTGTTATCAAGTAAAACAAGGAAAGAGACTCGACTAAAATTGTATAAGGCAATTGCTGTGCTAGTGTATTGTATGGTTCTGAAACTTAGCTTTCGGTGAAAAAAACCATATGAGTAGGACAGAGGCATTTGAGATGATATTCTTGCGATCGGTTAAAGGCTGTACACGAAGAGGTAGACTCTACAATGAAGACATTCGCAAAGAGTTGAACATTTTTAATATCCAAGATCGTACTGTAGAAAACAAAGAGAAATGGATAGCCCATTTGAATAGGATGCCAGATGGCAGGTTGCCTGAGGAAGTTTTGCAATAGAATTGGACAAAGAAGTGCAGGACAACCTTGGAAGTGTTGGTCAAGTGGATATATTCCTTTAGGACCGGAACAGAGTGGATTCGCCTAGTCCCTGATAGAAGTAGAAGACAATTGTAGTGCTTTCCATCTGCTATCACAACAACTAATTCCTGCTGGATGGTCATATTTCTAATTCGTTCCTTCCTGATTGTTCCTGCTGGTCGCGTCAAAAATCTAATTTCAACAGCATGCCGTCTGCTGTTATGTTTGACATTTTCTGTCCCATAGAGTAATGTGAGTACAAAAACTTTGTTGTACACTCGTGCTTGAATTCTTTGCTGATTTTCTTCTTTGATATCTGGTGACACAATTTTTGCACCCGACGACTCATGTCCACATCAGCCTTCCAATCTGAGGTAATTATTAGTCCCAGATATTTAAGCCTCTTGATCTGCTACAGCTGACTTATTCCAATTAGAAATAAATGTATGCATTCTAAAATTACTTCTTTTTTAACCTCAAAATTAATTTATAAGTTGATCAGGGTATCGTAAGCTAAGACACCTTTATTGAGGAGCGGAGACGTAGTTGCGGCAGAGAAGGCGCGAAGCTTGAGATGGTTGGAGTACGTGGTGAAAATGGGAGTAATCGAGGTTCCAGACGCCGGAGGGAGTAAGGAGAAGCGGACGTAGTTGCGGCAGAGAAGGCGCAAAGCTTGAGATGGTTGGAGTACGTGGTGAAAATGGGAAGTAATCGAGGTTCCAGACGCCGGAGGGAGAAGGAGGAGCGGACGTAGTTGCGGCAGAGAAGGCGCAAAGCTTGATATGGTTGGAGTACGTGGTGAAAATGGGAAGTAATCGAGGTTCCAGACGCCGGAGGGAGTAAGGAGGAGTGGACGTAGTTGCGGCAGAGAAGGCGCAAAGCTTGAGATGGTTGGAGTACGTGGTGAAAATGGGAAGTAATCGAGGTTCCAGACGCCGGAGGACGTCCGAGGAAGAGACGGTATGAAGATGTAGAAGGGACGTTGATAGAGATGCGAGTAGCAGGTTGAAGGAATAAAGCTCTGGATGTAGAAGAATGGAGGAGAATCATTGAGCAGGCGAGGGTTCTACAGGGACCGTATTGCCAGAAGAAGAAAAAACAGTTGAGCTGGGTAAGCCTCCCCATGAGAGTCTTACGCGTAAAGCCTCTATACAGACAGCTTCCATCTTAATATTTTTGTCGTTTCATGATTTGATCCCTGGAATATGGAATCGTCCTCAGTAGCACTGACAAGACACAAGACACTACTGCTCAGTAGCACTGACAAGACACAAGACACTACTGCTCAGTAGCACTGACAAGACACAAGACACTACTGCTCAGTAGCACTGACAAGACACAAGACACTACTGCTCAGTAGCACTGACAAGACACAAGACACTACTGCTCAGTAGCACTGACAAGACACAAGACACTACTGCTCAGTAGCACTGACAAGACACAAGACACTACTGCTCAGTAGCACTGACAAGACACAAGACACTACTGCTCAGTAGCACTGACAAGACACAAGACACTACTGCTCAGTAGCACTGACAAGACACAAGACACTACTGCTCAGTAGCACTGACAAGACACAAGACACTACTGCTCAGTAGCACTGACAAGACACAAGACACTACTGCTCAGTAGCACTGACAAGACACAAGACACTACTGCTCAGTAGCAGTAGACTTAACACAAGAGTTGTTAAGTCTTCCAACAGAGTCTTTCAAGCGCCACTCACAGCTTCTGAGGGCGATCCCAGATTCCAGGGATCAAAACGTCAAGCTACAAAAAATATTACGACGGAAGCAGTCCGAATAGAGGACTCACCCTCGCCCATCTCTTAGAGGTCTTACGAAAGTCGTTCGGCAAAGAAAGATGGTAGTGTAGTCGCTACTGTGTTTCATATCCTACTATGAACGCAGCGTGTTAACAACAGACCCAGTTTGTTAACCAGTGTCTAAGTATTACTAACTCCTAGAGTTATAGCGATTATCTATTTTTACAGGCTGACTAGACTTGGAGCTAATTACGAACGTTCCTTTTACGGTGCAGACGAGAATCAAAATCGAAATCTCTAGATCAGTATCAAATCGTGATTTCACTGAATGACTAAGCCCCTTATATGAATGTCATTATGTAAAATTGTTTCATGATTGAGCAGTCTTTGCTAAATATAAATTCACTGAAATACACATCACTATAAAACTTTGGTAGTAAAAATAATAATTTTAAATAACAACACCAGAAATGTTTTATTCACCAGCTGAAGTAAAGTGTTTTAATGTGTAATCAAGTTATATTTCATTGCACGACAACACATTAGAATCATTAAAATCAACATAAACGACACATTAACAGGTTTGCGAACGTGTGTCCCGAAACTAGGTGCCTCGCTCATGACTTGCTGTAATGAGTGTATACATACATTAAACTTTATAAAAATATACATCAACACAGCACCGCTGTAAATCTAGCATGGAAAACTCATAAACTTTTTCATGAATATTTACACATTTTTTACGGTGCAATAATTATTTTTACTTAAATTGTTATGAAAGCGTTTTTCCATTTTTGTTTGCACGTAACGTTGAAACCATTGCACAATATTAACAACAGTGTTGAAATTAATACGTCAAGCAGGTTTTAAATCTCATCCATATGTTTGTACAAAGCTCACATAGAATAAGTAGTAGGTACTAAGACACTGGAATGCTTCGGGTTTATAAACATTTGCTTTTTTTTTTTGCTTTTCGGTTTAAAAGAATAACACTAATACTTTACTATTGTTTCTTATAATAAATAAAATTAATTGTTTCTGACAACAAATAAAATCAATTAACTATTTCCGTTGACCTATTATTTACAAACTTAAAATAATTCTCTCTATATTCTAATTACATGAAATTTTACTTTTTAAAGTTCTTTTTGTTTTTATGTTTATGACTGTTTTTAATAGAGTTTATATAAATAATTTCACTTTTCTTTTACGATGGACGGTGCGATGTCGATCCGATGAGATGTTCCTGCTAAGCGGCGACAGTTCTTCCTTCGGGACAGACGTTCAGGACACCATCGGGATCTTCTCCAGCTCTCCGGCGTTCAGGGTCGTTCTTGGGTTGGCTACTTCTACAAACTGTAGTGAATTAATATTGAATAGTGACTTATACTGTGTATAAAACTACCCATTACTCCCACAAACTTGAAGTGTTCTTTCAATACCTACTCGTACTATACCGTAATAGCACTCGATGTTAATTTACTCACGAACATTCTGACTTGTGCTAGTCGCTTTTTTGTAGACCTATCGTCTAAACAAGTAGCATCGACCACGCGTTTTCGAGTTCAGAGCGAGACTGAATTATATACCACGAAGAATAAAATCAACTAACGTTTTAGCCAATTTCATTGGCCGAAATATTTCCTCACTTTTACGGATTCGGTAACGATAACGTTGTTCCTGCAAAAGACTGCCAACTAACACAGCTGAACTTGCAAATAAAACCTGTCTAATTTTATTGCTTTTGTTAAGGGTCGTAAAACCTTTTTTATAAAAAAATTCATATATTTAATTCTTTAATTTATTGACAAATATTACCACTAGATAGGTCTTTATTTTATGCGCACTCTGGTGTAAGTCTCATGTAAGAAATTTTATTTTCACCAAAGTTATTTAATTTGATCTGTTTTTATAAGAGTTGACGTCGGCCGTGAGAGCCTTAGAAATTTACTAATTTAATTATGGTCTGTTTAAGTGAAACGTAAAACTTAACAAGTCAGTTCGTTTACAGTGTGTTTAAGTGACTATAGCAAATTCCCCAGTGTACCGCAGAGCCTGTACATTAAGAAGTACCACACCCTTTGCGAACACACGAACAAAACACACACACATATCGCAGTTGACGAGTGTTTTATCATAAGTTGTTAATTACGATTTAACTTAATTCACTAAATTATATAAACACAAAAGTAAAAACACCTTAAATTTATGGACACAATGTATTAAAATATTTCGAAAGCAAAAAATCTTATTATGGCGAATAAGCTTAAAATATTTATAACATTTGTGAATATAAAGAAAAATCAATGGCCAAATGAATGCGTTTTCAATGCTGAAAGGAACTTCTTTTCAACGCCCGGCTCGTTTATTCCACTCAATATTGATATTCGGTAGGCGATAAGCGGCTTTCTCCTGTTTGTAAAGCAGGGGTTGAACAAGTATAAAAATTTACAAGACGTCGCGTATTTTAACAGATATTTCTATTATCACACGACTACCTTTCTCCTTTTATAATGTATTCCTAACTAGGTAGACGTTTTTAATGTTTTTTTTTTAAATAGATTAAAAGTTAATAAATATATTTTCACATTATTGGCCCCAGAGATGAGAGAGTAAAACATAGTAATTGAACATTAAGCGGTGTTAGATATTGGGGAGACGCTTTCAAAAGACATGTGTCAATTAAAAAGAGTTTTGATAAATAAGGAGCTCTAAATTAAGTGATATCTCGTAAATATTTAGAAAGTAGAATTACAGAACATGGTAGGAGTTTATATTACATTAAGTAAAACAAAGAGAGATAAAAATAAATTATATCTTATGCACATTAAGAATAAACAATTAATTATTCAAGTAAAATAACCAAGGTAAAAAACATAAATAATTATGGCATAGGATACACATAGGATAGGATACACAAATGGACGGGCATTATGTATCGGCATAATTAGTAAGTATATTGCACACGTTAAGGAAGATTTGATCTCCGGAAATTCCCGTCTTGAACGAGTCGGATGACTGGATGAAATGGATTAGAACACTATTGCAAAGATTTCCTTGGTTTATCGTACTTCATGCGTAATGAATCGACTACGGTTATCCATTTCAGTATGTTTTCCGAAAAATTGTTTTAAATTAAATATGATCAGTACTATAAGCGATCTAGCTGACTGTTATTTTTAAAAC
This sequence comes from Magicicada septendecula, assembly GCA_034769895.1. Classification (NCBI taxonomy): domain Eukaryota; kingdom Metazoa; phylum Arthropoda; class Insecta; order Hemiptera; family Cicadidae; genus Magicicada; species Magicicada septendecula. The sequence goes on along the minus strand of CM068375.1, from coordinate 85,328,803 downwards.
TATTGTGGAACCGTCACACGCAAAGACAAGAACCAACGTTCATATAAAAATTAAATTAACTAAAGTATTCAAATCAAACAAAGCTAGTAAGCAGTGTGTTTGTTTTACCGTTTCTGGTTTGAAATCCGTGCCCTGTACCCCGCAGACACACTGAGCGTCCACACGTAACTATATTATACATACACTTGTATCGCTGCTGCTACGCCTTTCTCTAATTCAGGGGATAAAATTAATTTCTGAACCGGTGGCTGTATTCGGGACGGATTGTTTTCGGCCGTGCGTTAACTCACCCCATTGTTTACATAACGAAACAAGTTGGCACCACTGACAGATAAATGCGCCAACGTAACAAACAGTAAACTAATTAAGTTTTATTCGACAGTAGACCTGTAGTTGGTTGCAGTGGTTCCAGTAAAATGTACGTGAAAACCGTTTAAGCGCATTGTTACGTTTTGGTTACTATTTTTCAAATAAATATTATTTTTATATTCAAGAAACTTAATTCACTAAAATAAAACTTACTTAATTCACTGATTATGCACTCGACATATATGTATATTTTATGCACTCGATTTATATTTATTTATCGACTAATAAGTATATATTCCTGCATTTATAAATTCAGTTTCCTGTTCAGTTTTAGTAAATTCAAGATTTACTAGATGCACTAGATAGTTTGCATAAATTTCTATAGTAATATAAATATAATACATATATTAAGTTTTGTAAGATTATGGCGGTATGATCCAGACTCTGCAAAAGGTGGATGTAAACTAAATCGCCGCAGCAAAAAATGAGATTTTTAAGAATGTTCAGAGAATGCTCACGGCTAAAAAGCTTATAAATATAATCGTAGATGGAGGAAACATGTTCTTCGCATGGTATTGGATGTTATACCAAAGGCCACATAGTTTTTTACTCCACAGGATAGTCGTAATGTAGGAAGGCCAGGAAACGATGATCTTATTTCTAATTCAACTTAAAATATTCGTAAACAATAACAATTTAAATTCACAGGAGTACACAAGGCTTCTGAAAATGGGACAAGTGTGAACAACCTACTTACTAGTCCTGTAAACATTGTTCAGACGTGCAGAAGACGTATTTTAGTTGTAATTTTCTGTGCGTATTAGATTTAGCATTCGTACATTATATGTAAGCGTAATTTATTGAATATTTTGTTAAAATGTGTCATTATTCGCTATAAGAAGTACCTTGTGAGAGACAGTCAAATCACGCCGAAACTGTGTTAAACGTATTTTAAATGTGTAGTATTACAGTGATGCGTGCAGTGGAATGGCATACGTCACCGCATTCCTTGTTCGGTAGCAAAGGTGAACTGTTGATAGTAGTAACATTACGTTGTTTAGTTTAGTTTCAGAGAAACCTATATCAGCCTGTTTAATACTTTTACACTTTAATACTTTTAATATTAAAAGAGAAACCTATATCAGCCTGTTTAATACTTTTACACTTTAATACTTTTAATATACTTTATGTATTTTAACAAACTTGTTCTTTGTCATCTTCATCTTTTTCAACCTTCCTCTGCCTACGTCTCCAAGCGTGTCTATCTCTTGTACCTGGTCACAAATTTCTCACAAAATTGTTTTGAATTTGAATTTAACTAACGGACTTTTGCCATCTTAGAAATATTGTATATATAAAACTATAGTCGAAAGTATAGGCCTATATGGAGCAGAACTGTGGGAAATTAATAAAAGAAATAAATCCATAATAAGACCTATGGAGATGGATTACTCGCGGAGGTGCTGTAAACTAACAAGACTAGATAGAGTGAGAAATGTAGAGACAAGACAAGCGATGGGAATCGATCTTGACATTACAGAAACAATAGAAGCAAGAAGACTGAATTGGTTTGGACACCTAAAAAGAATGTCGGATGAGAGATGGCCAAAGAAGGTATGGAAATGGACTCCATCCTCTGGAATAAAAAAAGGAAGACCTAAACATTCATGGAAAATGGACGTCGAAGATGCAATGAATGCAAGAGAACTTACAGAACAGGACTTTTTAGACCTTCGCCAGTGGAAGCTAGGATGCAAGAGGCGGCACCAGCCGTAATTATTAAATCGCCTTAAAAAAAAAGAAATATTGTGGATGCGAAGTTTCGCCAACCCAAACAATCGGCAGTCTTCTTCAGGCTAATTATAAACTAATTTTCTAATTTTAGTAACTTTCAATGGGGCCAACCGCCTACTTTCACTTTTGCTACAAAAGGGTTGTCCCGTCGCTGTGTTTTGTTGACCTTGGTGTGCAAATGTTCGTGCGCATTGTGCTTGTCTTTTGTGGGTGTCTTGCGTTTTCCTTGCAAATATTCATTTATATAATTTTTTGTTATTATATACTAGATGTTACCCGCGGCTTCGCACGCAAATATTTGACTTGTAATAAGTATTTTAATATAATTTTTATTCTCTTTGTCTATATGGCGTTCTGTCAGCTCGTGTAACAATTTTGTACTTATTAGTCAAATTCTCTCCAAAGCTGTTTTCAGCACTTGTACTAAATTATTATGTTGGTGCAACAGCCTTTGGAGATTTAAAAGTATCCGTTTATAAAGCCTTTGGAGATATTTATAAAGTACCTGTTAAATCAAAAACGCTAAATTCTTTATTTTAAGTGTTACTGTGTTAGCAACATTGTATAACACATTAAACGTTGTTTTCCTCAACCATGGCTTTTATTTATTTCAGCAGAAAACTAAAAACCAAAAACCGTTGTCACCTAACCTCACAAATGAAAACAACACGTATTTTCGCTTTTCATTAAGTAATAGGACAATTTACAATTAGTAAACTTCTTCTTTTCCACATCGTAATATATCGATACAATCGCATATTATATAAAAATGTACTGCAGGAATGGATAAATGTACAGTTCCGATGCCGCTAAATAGCTTTTATTGTTGTATTGGAGTGTTAGTGGTCTCAAATAATTCTACTAGTAATTTTATACAAACCACTATGTTGTCTTTGGTATTGACATACAACAATACCAAAGACAACATAGTGGTTTGTACAAAATTACTAGTAGAAATAAATAGCTTTTGTTTATTTACTTGTTACTATGGTAATTAATTCTGGTCTCCATGGTGTTGTTGACATCTTTAGTAGTAGTATTTAATATATTTCAATACTTATTTATTGCATCATCAGAAATACGTATAAACATAAATTTTATAATCGTTTAAGACAATTACAAAATATATAGACGTATCTGTATACAAAATTACAAAATATATCGATACAATCGAATATTAAGAAGATTAAAAACTGCAGAAACGGATAAAGGTACAGTTCCGACGCTGCTAAATATCATTTGTTTATTTACTTGTTACTATGGTAATTAATTCTGGTCTTCATGGTGGTGTTGACATCTTTATACGCGTCAACGAAAAGGCATAATTAAAAGGGTCTAAATCGTGCGAACGGGGCAAAATATCAAATTCCAAGTTAGACAGTACTTTTTGCCTTGTGTCAAAGGTTACCTGCGCAAAATTCGGTGGCAATCGGTATAACGGTGTGGATTTGTATTCAGTACCCATAAATCCTCAGACTTTGAGTTTTATTTGTATAGATTATGTGAAGTTTTGGTATATTCTATTCTTGATGCTCTATCACTGGTTGGTAGAGTATTATTTATTTCTTTACGTATATTAGTTTACTATTAGCCTAAAGATGGATGCCGATTATTTGGGCGGCGAAACGTTGTACTTATGTTTTTTCTGTAATGGTAAAAGTTTGTCATTTAAATTCAAATTTACCATTACAGTGTCTATCAGTTAAATGGTTTTCTATCCCCTACCACTTTTCTATCCGCCAAGATAGCTGTTAGCATTTAGAAGAAAAATTAGTACAACTTTTTCCACGGTGTACCCTCATACACACTAAAACCTGCTCTGATGTGTTGATTACGGACATAATAATATTAAAACTTTGGGAACTTGAGCACTACTTAATGGAGATCAAACATTACCTTTTACAAGCCTTTAATTTTATGCATATTTGAAGCAATAAATGGTTTAATAAATTAATACAATCTGTATAATTATTTCTATTATGATATAAGAATTACAAACTAATATGCGCATGTGTGTATGTCTGAAAAACATATAAATATTTTTCTCCTCTGCAAAATTGTTTGCCCCTCATGGAAAACATTTTTACCTCCCTGATGGCTAGTTATTTATTAGCCTGTGTGGAATATAGCGTTATAACATGGATCAGAATAGTGGGTGTTAAACAGAAGACACAAACGTATTAAGGCAGAAATGTTTTGCTGAGAAATTTATAATTATACGGGTAAACAGAATCGTCGTTCAGGAAATCAGAAGACGAATGGAAAGAAAGAAAGACTCGAATTAAAACAAAAATAAAAGTGACTAATGTAGCATGACAGATAATGCCAATAATTCTGAATGGTAGAATGATCAATAAAAATAAAATAAAAACATTGTTTAAATCCGAGAAAGCAAAATAAAATAAAAAATTAATAAAGAACCACCGTGAAGTATAATCATAGATTAAAGTAAAAGTTCATTTAAAACCAATGGTACAACGAGTGATGAATCATCAAAGTAAAATGCAAAACTAAGAATATAGGAAAAGGTAATACCCAGGTAGGATAGGAGTAGGTAAGGAAGAAACCCAAAATATGACAACATCCACAAGAAGAAAAGGAAATACTTGTATAAGGAACAAGAAGAAGAGGAGGAATCAATGAAGAAACCAGAACAAGACTGCATCCACAAGAAGAAGGAGTGCTCTTATAAAAAACCCAAACCCCAAAAGAAAATGATAAAATTAATCACAAATGAAAGTATAACAAAATATTAAATTCAGAAACCATGTAAAATAAATGTAAGCCAAAAGTGTATAAAGTAGAATTGAAAGTGAACCAATGTGAAATAATTATATAATGCCAAAAAACAAACCTTCATTATCTTCTATAAATAGATTTATGGATTTTAATAAAACTATAAAACTATTTAGAAATAAAATCCAAGAATAACAAGGGGATCAGTGCAAGTTTTTGTGTTATAATAAATAAACCTTATGTGTAAATATTGCAGTTCACAAACTAAGTAGATTATGAAATAATACAACTTTGAAGTGTTTATTTGTGTTCATGAATAATAGTAAATAAAGTATTATCATGACAGATAATACAGGTGTTTCTGAATAATAGCTGCCACTCTTAATATACAACATTCAGTAGAATGATAATACATAAAACAAGAGCAGGCTATATAAAAAGTGAAGTGTTAAAGTATCATTACCCCAATATCAAAAACAGATTAAAACTAAAATTAGAACCTAGTGTAAGAAATAGAGTATATGATGGAAGGACCATGATGTTTTGTTTATTTAGAATAAGTTACTGACAATAATTAAGTATAAAATGTCAGAGTTAAATAACATCCTTTAGTTATAAAATATTTATTGTATTACTAATAATAATTAAGTGTAAAATGTCTGAGTTAGAAAGACCATTGTTATTTTCAATTATGTATTATGTATTCAGAGTATAAATTATATACTAATTGTTCTTTTGTTAAGATAAGAAAATGTTAATTAATGTCATGATAGAATAGAAAGTCAGAGAGGGTACAAACAAAATGTATTATTTAAAAACTTTGTATCAAAAAACTGTTATTTCTTTTATGAATTTGCTAACTGCTATAATTTTTTTATTGTTCAACTAAGCTTTTCGTCATTACTGACATCTTCAGGTCTTAAACAACGTTGTTTAAGACCTGAAGATGTCAGTAATGACGAAAAGCTTAGTCGAACAATAAAAAAATTATAGCAGTTAGCAAATTCATAAAAGAAATAGTAAGGATGGCTGCTAATTTAAACAATACGAAGAAAAAACTGTTAGAAATCTAGGCAAAATATTAAAACTAAACAGCATCAAACTGGATGAAATAAGTACAGAAAAACAATTAAACTGATGGAATTTATATAAGGTAAATCAATCATAGAGTCATGTAATTGGAAATATAAGTAAGAAAGATTTTATAAAATTATAGCAAGAATTATTGTTAAAAAGGTAAATGTAAAAACTGAAAATTTAGAGAGGGGAGTCACATATTAATGTATAATATTTTAAAAGATAACCAATTAATCTAATTACAAGAAATTAAGGGAAGATAAACCTTTTATATCAATCTGAGATTTAATACAATCATTAATATAACTTGTAAAATGGCAACATTTTGGAAAAGGGCAGGAAGTGAATTTTAAAACTTATAATTTTCAAAATGAGGTAAAAATACCATTTTAGATCAAAAACTTAATAAAACTACATTATTTCGTATCAAATCAAGCAGAATGAACTGAAGAAGAAGATTATGTATTTAATAGTTAATAAATTTGAATAATAGCAAAAATATAATCAGTTATATAATGTAACATTCTCACATGCACAGGATGCCAATAATTTTGAAACAATGGATAGCTAATATTAATTTGGCTAAGACTTTTGGACAAGACGAAGGAAGTTAATGAGTTCATTATTAGATATTGTGAAGTACACTTGACACGAGCTCTTAAGCATATCTAACCTAGTAGCTGAGAAATAAATGGCGTATAGCGACAAGCCTAGCCTGAAGTGAAAAACGCGAGTTTCGTAAAAATACGTTCTAATAGTAAATTCAGTGAAACAAACACCAACAAACATTAAACTAACTGCAAACAAGAACAGAACACAGTGCATAAACGATTTAAACATTAATTCTACATCACGAAACAAACAGTGCAATTTTCGACCTAACACACGAAAGTGAAAAATAACTATAACAACACATTTTATCGAAGTGGAACACTAAAACTTAACCAGGAACACTCCACCAACACAAGAAGGAATAATCGCTACAGCAGTAACGAAAAATCACAGGGAAAGCAGCCTTTATTGAACGCAGAATTAGCGAGGTGTATTCGTCTTTCTGAACTCGAGGCGGCCATCTTTCTTCTTCCCACAATCCAATGCAACATTGCCAACTCGACAGAACGGTTCGCAAATTTCTATACTCACTTATGTATTGAATGACATATATGTATTTTAATTTTTAAGTTGATATATTATTGTAATGTTATACTTTCCCTACTTTGCCCTTTTTCTCTGACTATCTATGAAATAACTGTTAAAAGAACCCGATAATAAAATAATTGTAAACACTATAGATATACCCTGAGAATCGATCAATTAATCGATATAAAATTGATTAAATAAACATTTGTGAATAAAATTCATTAATTACTATAAAATTGAATATCGTTTATTCTTATTTAATAATTAGTATAATATATAATATTAATTGAGCAGAAACAACCAGAATTTCACCACTTAGAAGGAAGATAACCTCCAAATAGGAAAGTTCACCTACCGATTGTTATTGGAGACAATCTTATTAACTGGTGGAAGGTGTTACAAATACAGAAAAAGACATAATTAAATTAATACAATTAACCAGAAGTTCGGAACAACACGAAACATAATTAAATAATTAATTTTAAATTAATTTAAACAAAAAAAATAAAATAAACAATAAAACAACATTTTTTTTACACAAACAAAATTAACAAATTTAAATAACTTGTTACACTAATTATATGTGTACTACGTTATTGGCAACAAAGAAGTAGTTTGCTGTTAAAATTCCTTCCCCGGCTGTTTGGGCGTGCTCCAATGTTTTCTGCAAAACCAGACGTTTCAGCAGTGCCATCATCTGCCATCATCAGTGAAAATCGAGAGCGCTAACGTGAGGTGGTGTACGTTAGTGGCCACAGTGCTGTGGTTAAGGCTGAAGGAAGAAGTAGAAAGAAGTAGTTTCTATGAAAATACTTCATTTCGAAAATGATTTTAAATATAAATCTTAGAACATGGAAGTCATGTATAGTTCTCCATACCGATATTTTGTTCTGGTTATACGACCATCAGACAGCTTTCTTAGTAAAAAGTGTATGCCACTTTTTAAGCCGATGTTGGTATTTGAATATGGGAATTGAAGACACATCACTTTTACTACGCAATCACAATTCATTACATTACAAAGTAAAAATATTAGATTCTTAAATATATTGCTTAAAAGCTGGTTAGAAAATACTACTAATTGGAATTCATTTACTGAATTTTATAAAGCGCATTTATTTAAAAATTTGCAGTCATCGAAGTAGTCACTTTTGCTACCGAGCAGGGGTCTTGAGCTCCATTCCTACATAATGGGAATATTTTTAAATATCAAAAACATTATTAATTAAAACATTATTTAATATTAAAAACATTTTAACATTTAAAAATATTCCCCTCAGTACACAATAAGGGTTCACAGAATTTTTTCACATCGTTTTTTTCATTCAATTTAATTAAATTCTGACGTTTTATCTAAAAATAGTGTAACAATTATTTGTTGACAACATGTAAACATATAAACCGCCTTATGGTTGAACAGGTTTGTTACTGTTATACGACATAGGGTATAAAGAGACACAATGATAGGTAAGAGTAAATCGAGTGAAATAAATTTAAAAAAATAGACGACAGAGATACGATTGCGGTATGAAATTAATTAAGCCATAGGAATCGCGTGCTGGCCGCCGTGCGTGACGACGGCTGTGTTTACGGAACGGTTACCAGCATCGAAATCACGGACGCTGTTTTAATATTTACAACTCGTTGATTTTGTTCTCGTTACTCACGTTGGAATCGCTGAAGCAACAGAGCGATGTAATAACGAGGGCTGTGCTGCTAACATTTTCTGTTTTGTATTTTTGTAAACATGAGCAGGGTGTATAATCCAGCACCGTCGTTAGTACGTTGGATTAACGACAAAAATATAAATACAATATATATATATATATATATATACTTCTAGCTGTACGTTATTTTTCAATTGTTTTGTAAATATGATGTCAGTTTTTTCTAATTTGCAAAAGACTGTGTTAGCAATAAGGTTTTAAAGTATACAAAATAATGTGTAAGCACTGAGAATCTTATCCGACTTTTTTCTTCTCAACCGCTTCGTCTACTATTCTACGTCTTTTAATTATGCTTTACAGTTTCTTAGATCAAGCACAAATCTTGAATCTTTCCTATCTTATATTATCGCTCTATCTCATTTGACAGAGTATCGCTCTGACCTTTCTTCTTTTTCCTAACTTTTCCTGGCATGTGCTCACATGACATCCCCACGCTTCCCAGTTCTGTGCCAACATGTCAGTGTCACATAACTGGTAATAACTGTCCATAACATAATTGGTCTGTAGCGGCCCAATGTAAACATTACTAACCAGTGTAATCGGTAACTGTGGAAGGAGTGGAAAACTGATAATGGTTTGGATCAATCAAGAACGTTGGTTGGTGACAGTGTGTCTGATGGGATCGTATGTGACATTACAAAGTAAATATAACGCAAAATATAGAGTTAATAAAGTGTATTGTAGTTAAGAAAGAAAAACATTTTCAGTGCAAACAAATACGCTGCTAAAATTGTGCGAGGGCGTTGAAGCCTTTGTAAGCAAGAAGGGTTTTATTCCTGAACGAGTACTCAGCCGTGACAAGACAGAGTGCTTCCGGAAAAAATGCCAAGGAGAAGGTAGAGAAGCTGTTACCAGTACCACAAGCCTAGGTTAACCCTTCTTCGTAGTGGTAATGGTAGTAAGACTTCCACATTCTAATGGTAAAACCATGACTATTACATCATTCAAAACATCCCAACACCTCGAAGGAAAACTATGTGCACAAAACCAGTCTCAGTATAATGTAGTTTGGCGTATGGGTCACATTCTAAATCCTGGACAACAAGTGGTTTAATGAAATAGCGGGGAAAATGGAGTACAAAAAGAAATATACCACTCAAAGCCCTGCTGATGTTTAACAATGAAATGCACAAGGTCTAGGCTTAGAAGAAGGTCTAGGGCTCAAGTGCTTTCAACCGGATGAAATTGTTGTCCTCCCCCCAAATCCCCATTCCCCTTAACCCAGCCTATGAACCAACTTGTAACTTATAATTTTCAAAAGGTTTTTTTTACAAAGTTTCGGCGTGACTTTGTCAAACAGTTAACTGTGAGAATCGTTCGTAACATCTTTTCAATATAGTCCTACACTACTACGTGAGAATTACAGACAAAGCCTGAGACCAAGATTTTTACAGGATGATGTAACCTGCCTGAACGAATCTCTACTGACCAGTAACTTTGATAAGTCTAAACAGAATGCCGCAGTAGTTGAGGAAATTGTCACCCTCGAGATGTCGCCATGGATTGAGTTGTGCGGTGACGATGTAGGAAAAGTTGGGTAAAGATTACAATATTGAGTAGACCGTCCAAGAGTTTCGCGATCTTCATATGGACCACCAAGGGGTAACTAAGGAACTACCTACAGAGATAAGGTGGATAGTAAGGAAAAAATGCCTACTACAGATTGCTGGTACTGTTAATGAATCGTTGCGATACTGGTCTAAAACCAGTAGGCCTATATTATCTTTATATATAATTGACACCCCAGTATTGCAGTTGTAAACATAAGTACCAACCTGTTTAATGTCAATGTAATATAAACGTTCCGGAAATTTTAAAAAATAGACAAAAGCAAATGGCATTAGTCCTGTTCTCCCCCCTTCCTCACCACCATCTGATTCCCATGCTTGCAAGATCTTCTGTTACGCTATCTAACTATCTCATCCTTGGTCTGCCCCTACGTCTAGTAGCACATAATATTCCCTTCAGCTTTCTTTCCTCAGACATTCTTTCTACATGTCCTAGCAACGCAACCTCTGGGATTTGATCAATTTCACTACGTCTTTTCCATGCATGAGAGCCTGTAGTTCACTGTTGTTGCGTATTCTCCAACCGCATTCTTCTCTTACTGGGCCATAAATTGTACGCAATATTTTGGGCTCAAATGATTTTAAAGCAGTTTTCTCATTCTCTGTCCAAGTGCACACCTCAGATCCATATGTAACAACGGGTGGCACAAGAAAATAATATACTTTAAGTTTTATACCTCTTGTAACAAGATTGTTTTTAAATATGTTAATATTTGCAAAGTAGGCTCTATTTCTGCTTGTACAAATACAACAACGTTACAAATAATTTGTATATGACGTCACCATTATGGAAGACTACAAACATATTATCTTATTATACAGTTATACTTAATTAATATTTTAAAACTCCAAGCAAAAAATGGTTTACTTATTATATTCTTAACAATTTCTGGTTATATTTTTTAATTAATTTGTACGGAACTGTTGACGACAGGCGACGGTAGACATCGTTATGAAAAATAAGCTATAGAAAGAAACGTAGAAGAAAAAGCCAATTACCAAAGTAAATAAACATTAATTTAAAACAAACACCTCTGTAAAATCCAGGTTATGTAACCAAATAAACTGGTAATGACGCAGGTACCATAATCAGCGGAAAGCAAATACTAAGATTACTTGGTTAGTTTGTGGCGAACACCGCCTCTGCAGCAATGTACACCCCCACAAGATTGCTCTCTGTCGTTTCATTACCTGATACTCGCCTTAGCACTGTTTCTTACCCCTAACACCCCGTTCCATAACCAAGCGTCTTCTAAACTTACATAATCAAATAAAATTGGATAATGCAAAGGATGGGATGAGTCTCTTATTACGGTCTTTCATTTAAATTACAACTTTTCATTCTGATTTACGTTTGCGAACGACGTATTTTTTTCCAAGATACACCCCCCTAAAGTGACCATCATCATCAGCTTCAACAAGGATTAAACCAAAAGTGGTTTTCGACAGGTCCCAATAAGCAGTGGCTATCTAGAATTTGGTCTTTGGGGAGGGCGGTCGTGTCGCCTTCATACAAAAGAAAAACCAAGTTAAGACTAATCTTCAAAATAGATAAAAAAAGTGTGATACCATAATAAAATCAATTCCATTAAAGTAAAATGTGATAACACAGTAAAAGTACGTAATGTAGGAACACTGTTTACAAGATATTTATTGACACTTTGATTACGTTTAAAAATTATAACTACAGTTTTAGCAATGAAAAATAAAGCTAAACCAGAATATTTGAAACCAAAATAAATACACTTTTTACGTCTATAAAGTTTAACGTCTATTCACCTTAATTCTTTGACCATTTTGTCGACAACTTCTTCCGGGATCGTTGAATTGATTTTCCTATAATTCATATTTCAAACATATAGGAAATACAGTGAAATACAGCTGTTTGTGTATTTAAAAATTTTTTAAATAATTTAAATACATTTTAACATATATTTATTGTATTAGCTTACACAGATTAATAAATAATAAAACAGATTAAAAATTAACAAATTAACAACACTCGTTGTTAATTGTTTGACACTTCTTCGGACGTCCCACGCCTCTCCGTCATTTCGGCTTATAATTCAATAGTTGTTTGGAGATGCAGCAGTCATCCATTGTGTGCAGGTGTTCCAACCATTTCAGCAAATATTGGGCAATCCTATCGAATATGCTCATAATATTCTGTTCCTCCCGTATATTTTCATTTTTTCTGCGATCTTGAAGAGTATATCCTGACACCTGCCTGAGAATTCTCACTTCGCCCGCTACGTCCCGAAAGTAATATTTATAGAAAATTGGTGTAGGGCAAAACAACAAAGAATATCGATAACATTAAGAGAGAACATGAAATGCTACCATAAAGCAGAGAACTCGAAAGTACGATTCATTTGTCATGATAACTGAATCGAAATGGAATTGTGCTGTTCAAGTCAAACAAAATCAACGGACGATAGAGGAGGACAAAGTGAATAGTTTACGAACAGAATCTGTAGAGGCAAACTGCCAACAAGACAACCTACGATGTTATAACAACGCTCCGTAAATCATCTGCTTATGTCCAGCTTGTCACTTTCGCCAGATCAGATACGACATACCGTAAGCTTCTAGCGAAAACACAAGAAAATTCCTAACCCCCCCCCCCCCCGACTAATGTACAAACATAAAAAGCTTATTAGGCTAATATTTTGGTTTGCCGGGCTGTAAGGCCGTGGTCCGATGTTATTTATTGCAAAAGTTGCGGTCGTTCCTTCGACGGCATCTTCAGTGCGAAAGGACTGGAAACACTGGCAAAGATCTCACAGTCAGTGACCACAGTACTGTGGCTAAGGAGCCTTTGTCAGTGTGAGATCTTTGTCACCACATCCCTGTCAACTCGCCTTCCCTTCAACATATTTTCTAGAACACTCACTTTTGAGAGTTGGCAAACGTTGTGGGAGTCTGATACGAGGGGGTGGTGGACAGCAAGGCTCATTAGGCAAGGTTCGGGCAGGGACCGAAGACTGTCCGGTGAAGTTGGGTTCTGTGTAACACAGTTTCTGACTTGACAAGGACGGAGACGTATCTGCAGAAGGTCGGCATCGCCTAACTCCCTCTAATGACCGAAGGTAGCGGATGATGCAGAAGACACTTCCGATGGGCGCGGCGCAGCTCAGATCTAGATGTCAACTAAGCGCGGACTTGATCATAAGGCCCAGTGAGACTTAGTGGGACCCCTTGTGGTACTCCGAGTTCAATGTATTATTTTGCAAAGAAGTGTAACTTGGACGAAAAACTGGTTACGTGGAAGCCTGGTAGGTGATTGAAAAGGGCTCAGCCCGAAGTACTTTGCATACACGTTTCATTCTATAAAACATGTAGCCTATGCATTGGTCTAAAACATGTTTCATTTTATAATAATACCGTATGTAAACGCCCCCTGAGAATGCCTCATCGTACAGTAAAGGAAACGTTGCTATTACTTCAGGACATATTATAGTAATTTTTAGGCTAACACTGTGACGATTTAAATTGTACCAATAATCAAGAAAATAAAAATTTTAAAAAATTAAGGTTGCGAGCTCTTAAGCCATTTAAATCTCACTGTATTAATATAAAATACCTGTATGTACTCAGTATGAGAGGAAGCAGTAATTAATTAGTTATTTAGAAGATACTCTAATAAAAAGATAAATTGTAAAGAGTTATTAATATCGTATTTAACCCTTTGCTTGTAAGCAGGCGCTTTCCTGTTGATTCCAGACTCGACATGCTTTCCGAGTCTTGTGTGAGTAAGAATAAGATAAAAAAAACTAATGTTAATAATAAAAAAATCTGAAGGCATAAATAGTCGCTAAAACAACTGATTTAAATTATGTATATTTGTTTAGGGATAGTTTGTATAAATAAAAAGGTTAACTTAAATATAGTTAGGAACTATATTCTCGCGCGGAAATTGTCCCACTAACTTTTGCCCAGTACCAGGCGAAGGGAGCGGAATCTCTCTCTCTTGCAATGGTGACTTCGTACAGTATAGACGTAGGAGCTGTGCGCTTAAAATATGTTAACGACATTTTGTCTCACCTTACGATGGTGTACCAGATGTCGCTGTTTAAAGCATCTGGATGTGTTAATTAATATAGTCATGTAAATAGACAAGAAATTTAAAGTAAAGTAAAAAAATCGAAACGTAAAGAAAAGGAGTGTAACACGAGATGACTTCGTACTTCAACAAATAACAACAATTCCAAAGTCATACCTGGAGATGTGAACTATCAGAAGCCACAAACTCTACTGCACGTGACAGAATATGCAGATCAGGACATCCGAGAATCTACAAGATCATCGTAGATATCTACACGACATATTGTTCAACCTGCGAACTTTTGGAGCCCTTTACAGAGGAAGGCCAGACCGAGATGACGACGTAGCTGTTCCTGTTTCCCAAGAATGATCCCCCAGGACGAGTCTTCTGCATACCAATTAAAAGGTGACTCGATAGCCTGTCTATCGAGGGTTACTAATATTTGTTACACAACACATCTTGAAAGAGACTTTTCAGAAACTATTAACTTTGTAAAGACTGATAAATTAAATCTAAGAATTTCATGTAACTATTCTAACTTCATACGTTGTAACAGTTTATATGCTAATGTAGAGCATTATAATTCAAGCAATAATGCCATTCTTCAAATGGTTGAATAAAAGAAAGTCTTGCAAGCTAATATCATGAAATGAGTATAATTAAAAGTTTTAATTGCAGAAATACAGAAAGTTGACCCGGATCCGAGGTATAGCTATAAAATCAAGTTTGATCTCAAAGTTTAAAGAAACCTTTTAAATAACCTAATAATTGAATTAGTAAAGTCATGGGATCTGTCAGTATATGTTTTTAATGTTAAATAAAGAGAAGTCTTCTTGTTACACACATATGAGGAGTGCTTAAATCAATTGTATACCTTGCCATTGTTTCCTTACACAGTTAGTAAGTAATTTGTTACATTAATTATTTGTGATCAATTCTGTTACAACGTAGGCAGCCCATCTAATTAACGGAGTTTAATTACGAGGGGTTCCCTGGATTTGTAACGCGGAAAAAAGGCGTTACAGAAATGCGCCACTCTGCTAATTTATGTAAAGAGTTGTTAAGCATCGTGACGCAAACAGAAATGCGCCACTCTGCTTACTTGTAAAAAATAAAAGGGTAATTGTTTACAGAGTGTCACAAAAGAGTGCCACTATGCTAAATTTTATAAAGGTGTTTTAATCAAACAGAATTGCGTCATTCAAAAAAATAAAGGAAACAAAGGAAAGAGTTTTAAGTGTGTATATAGTGTCACAAACAAAATTGCATTCACTATGCGTGGATAAATTGTAAGATCAATAACTAAATATATAATATTGATATATGCACTCAGGAAGTTACTTTAATAAATGTAGTGTTCAAAACATATTTAATAGTGTATTAATACGTAGATGGTAGAATGTATAAGTAAAATGTCATTAGCGTCATACAATGTAAAATGCTATATGCAGGTTCCTACCGGCACAACCTGCATAATTCGATGTAAGTACTTGCATACATGAATTGTGACCAAGCATAACAATTTTGGTCAACCGAACAATCTGTAACAGGTTTGTTTACGACAATCTATGACCTGTTGTCTCCTGAATCATTCTGCACAGTGTATGTCCAACTATCTAGCTTACATACACTAGTATGTGTTATAAACAAAATTTGATTAAAAATAACCTTGTTAATAATAATAAAGTAATTAAGTAGAAGTTCGTGATTTAAAACTTGTGAACAAAATAAGTAATTATTTAATTGAGAAAAGTTTATGAATGAACGAAGCCAAAGTGTTGTCTAAGCGGAGTAATAATAATAAGAAATAGATTGTGCTCTCCTTCTCTCGTGTTTATACCGGTCGTTGGTGTTATTCACTCGCATTGTGTAGACAATAATATGTAAAAGCAAACACCCCATTGACACACACGCGCAACCCTCCTTTGTTAACTAAATATGTAGGCCACCCTCTGACCTACATTCCAGTAAACAGCTGATCGGCTATTTAACATTGAAAGATATGTGTGTGTGATTTCTGTCTCTCCCTTAGAAGAGAAATTGTTCTTTTCTAATTTGTGTAAATTGATTACTGATGAATTTATTATATGTATATGTAATATATGTGTAATATACTAGTATTAATTGTAAGTACGTGCTAATGTGTTAGAACAAAATGGCCCAATTTAACCCGGATTTGTTACTAAAAGACGAGCTGTCTTACGAAGCTCTTTTGCGTGGACTACCCCATGCTGATGTAACAGTCGCGGAATTACGAAGTTCAATTCGTGAATGTGGATTTCATGCGCCCGTGCAATTAAACAATCTAAGCCAACTCGATTATGAAAGCGAGAAAGAAATTTGTAATGCCAAGTATAGTGAACTATACTTATTGTCTCAAACACTCCAAGACGAGAAATCTCCGGCAAAAAATTTTGCGGACTACCCAGAGAATAGAGCATTTAACCAGGCGAATAAAAAATTTGTCGATCTGGCCGAATCTCACAGAAATACCCGTTGATGTACAAAAGCTAGCAGACGAAGCTCTACGCCGCTTACCTTCAATTATCAACGATTTAAGACGAAAATCCGACTCATTCAGGATGGACGAAATAGAGAAATCATTAATGAAATTACACATCTCCCCAGTACAATCCCCCACCACTGGTTTACCTCCGCCTAACTCGGATCGGAACTCACCTATCGTATCGCAAGTGCAAGCGAACCCAGAACAAAATACTGATACAGATGTAAATGTCCCTCCTCCCGAGCATTTTCAGTTTCGTCCCGGAAATAATGAATTGACCAACACCCCCAATGAATCTAATCGCCCTCATCGAGGAATTACCCCTATGAACTATAACGCAGATCTATACGGAAAAATGACTCACCCTGTGGAGAAGATTTTAACCGAAATCCCCTATACAGATGGTTTAAATGTTTCCAAGTTACTAACATTTATTAGTTATCTTCTTCAGATAAAGGATCTACAGCAGCTGAATGACTGGCAATGTTACAAGTTCTGTTACCAAAGTGTAAACCCCCGTTAAAAAATCGTGTGCTAGAAGCCCTATCCTCTACTTTCCCAGTAGAAGAGCTACATAGCTCTTTAATAAAATACTTTATTCCCACCGGCATCTATGATGAAATAAAAAGGAAGACAGTACTCCGAGTACAAGGACATCAGGAGAGATTAGCTCACTACATCTCCGATATTAGGGAGTCCTCTCGACTACTACGTGTAAGCTGGAATGAAACACAACTGGTGGACACCATTTTAGTAGGCGTGTCACCTGAAGAAAGATCTCGACTACCATTGATGAATAGACCCAATACAATTGCTGATCTAGAACAGTGCAGTATCCATTCTTCAAATGTATGGTACTCAGATCAAAATAGAGAAGCAATGAAAACCTCTGGAACTAATAGACATCAATTGCGAGCACTACGGCCTGATGTAACAACCTAGTATGAAAGACAAGTTTCTAGTAGACCTCACCATGTGCGCAAAGCTGGTAAGTTAACTGTAAAAGCAGATAAAGCGAATATGGAACAAAGCCCGCTCTAACTTGAGAGCAAGCTTGGAAAAATCCAGAAGATACCACGAGAAAGGTAATCATAGCAACTCAGTCAGGTACCAAGTAGGTGACTTAGTAATGTACAAGACTCACCCCATTAGTAGTGCGATTGATAAGACCACCTCTAAACTATCCTTCCGATGGTGTGGCCCTTACCAAATCCAAAAGTACCTAACTCCAGTTACAGTAGCCCTGTGCGAACCTGCAACTCAGAAATATGTGCGGAGAACGCATATTTCGCAACTAAAGTTGTATAAGAAGAAGTGACGGTATAGTATAACCCAAAAAAGAAAAGGGATACTAGGCAGTAAAGAAAATTATATTTCTGAATCCACGTAAGAAATGTAAAACGTAGAGTTTGGAAACGAGGCCTGATCAACCTGAATTCCAGTTCTGCGAAGCATGCATTAATGAATAATCATTAACTAGATGGGTACTAACACTCATTAACTACATGAGTTATATAGCACTCACAGAAGAAAAGATAGAATTCTAAATAGTAAAGATTTAGAAAGTTACTCTATAGAAGAGAGAGTAAGACAAACAAAAAACCGGTAGTAAAATTAAGTGATAGAGATAAGAAAGAGTTTTGTGTTTTAATTGTGTGAATATTTAGTGTAAATAGTATGAAAAAAAAGGTAGTTCATAAGAATATAAAGTGTACTGTGTTGTAACTATAGGTAATAACTAAGTGTACAACAACTATGTGAAAGAAATTACACACACTAACCCCAAAGTAGTTTAATAAATAATAAAGTGAATAATAATAATTGATTTAAATACTAGAGCTAAATAAATCTTGATGTAAACTAAAATAGTGTGAAGTGTAGAAGTAAGTAGGAAAAAGGAAAATAATAATAAAAAGTTCAGTTGCATATTGTAAACACTCCCTGTGGTGGCCAGTAAGAGAAAATTAAAGCGTGTTCAGTAAGGTAGTAAGCAGCCGCCCACCCTCTCTATTGTGATAAACCGGTGCTAGCCTGAACAATTGAAAACCACCCCTAGTGAGTATGACAATGCATTTGTGCAAAGTGTCTCCCCTCCCGCATAGTTTGTTTAAGTATTGTAAAAAGAGATAAAAGAGAATCATATTCGTGAGATTCCGCTTCTCTCAAACCAGTGATCTAAAGTGGAGTATGGGATCCTCTTTAGATCACATTAGAAATAAGTTTATGAGATATAATCAAGTAGTGATTATAAATGTAACGTAACAGGTCACAACGGCGCCGACTGAAAGGGTAATGATAGGGCAGAAATGTGCCAAAGATCATTAATAATTGCTGAAAGCTAACTTCCTTAGTTAGAGTAAGCTGGTGTCAGTCGGGCCGGGATGTTGTGAGTTACGGATAAGTAGGGATCATTCCAATCTATGGTTTGGAAAGTAGTATTAAGATTAAAATGTAAGTTAGTACTTAAGAAGTAAGAAAAAGGGAATTTCACGAAGGCGATCATTTAAATGAACAATGTCATTTAAAGAGAATTAGAAAAAAAACAAACTGTGCACTAATAATAAATAACTTCACACACTGACACTAATCGTACTCCCAGTCCCCAATAGTGAGTTAGACTCAAAAGGCTTAACCGTAGCGTGCAATTTAAGCGGTGGAGTCTGTGACGATTTAAATTGTACCAATAATCAAGAAAATAAAAATTTTAAAAAATTAAGGTTGCGAGCTCTTAAGCCATTTAAATCTCACTGTATTAATATAAAATACCTGTATGTACTCAGTATGAGAGGAAGCAGTAATTAATTAGTTATTTAGAAGATACTCTAATAAAAAGATAAATTGTAAAGAGTTATTAATATCGTATTTAACCCTTTGCTTGTAGGCAGGCGCTTTCCTGTTGATTCCAGACTCGACATGCTTTCCGAGTCTTGTGTGAGTAAGAATAAGATAAAAAAAACTAATGTTAATAATAAAAAAATCTGAAGGCATAAATAGTCGCTAAAACAACTGATTTAAATTATGTATATTTGTTTAGGGATAGTTTGTATAAATAAAAAGGTTAACTTAAATATAGTTAGGAACTATATTCTCGCGCGGAAATTGTCCCACTAACTTTTGCCCAGTACCAGGCGAAGGGAGCGGAATCTCTCTCTCTTGCAATGGTGACTTCGTACAGTATAGACGTAGGAGCTGTGCGCTTAAAATATGTTAACGACATTTTGTCTCACCTTACGATGGTGTACCAGATGTCACTGTTTAAAGCATCTGGATGTGTTAATTAATATAGTCATGTAAATAGACAAGAAATTTAAAGTAAAGTAAAAAAATCGAAACGTAAAGAAAAGGAGTGTAACACGAGATGACTTCGTACTTCAACAAATAACAACAATTCCAAAGTCATACCTGGAGATGTGAACTATCAGAAGCCACAAACTCTACTGCACGTGACAGAATATGCAGATCAGGACATCCGAGAATCTACAAGATCATCGTAGATATCTACACGACATATTGTTCAACCTGCGAACTTTTGGAGCCCTTTACAGAGGAAGGCCAGACCGAGATGACGACGTAGCTGTTCCTGTTTCCCAAGAATGATCCCCCAGGACGAGTCTTCTGCATACCAATTAAAAGGTGACTCGATAGCCTGTCTATCGAGGGTTACTAATATTTGTTACACAACACATCTTGAAAGAGACTTTTCAGAAACTATTAACTTTGTAAAGACTGATAAATTAAATCTAAGAATTTCATGTAACTATTCTAACTTCATACGTTGTAACAGTTTATATGCTAATGTAGAGCATTATAATTCAAGCAATAATGCCATTCTTCAAATGGTTGAATAAAAGAAAGTCTTGCAAGCTAATATCATGAAATGAGTATAATTAAAAGTTTTAATTGCAGAAATACAGAAAGTTGACCCGGATCCGAGGTATAGCTATAAAATCAAGTTTGATCTCAAAGTTTAAAGAAACCTTTTAAATAACCTAATAATTGAATTAGTAAAGTCATGGGATCTGTCAGTATATGTTTTTAATGTTAAATAAAGAGAAGTCTTCTTGTTACACACATATGAGGAGTGCTTAAATCAATTGTATACCTTGCCATTGTTTCCTTACACAGTTAGTAAGTAATTTGTTACATTAATTATTTGTGATCAATTCTGTTACAACGTAGGCAGCCCATCTAATTAACGGAGTTTAATTACGAGGGGTTCCCTGGATTTGTAACGCGGAAAAAAGGCGTTACAACACAACTGCTGGCTCTTGTCATTCTTGTTTCAAAGCTGTATAGAACGATTCAGGATTTCTATCAGAAGTAGTAATATCAATTGTGTGTTGGTTTTAACCGCAAAAATGACACCGATAGTGAACTGGGTAAAGTTATGTGAAGTAATGTTCCACGAAAACTTACAAAACAAGTTCCAGTTGAAGTTGTCAGTAAGACTCTTACGACTGTTCCAGCCGAAGTTTTGCAGAGCTTACTTTATTAAGTACGGGCGATGAAGAGAAACACAAGAGTTGTTTTGAGAAATTATGTTTTGAGATAGGATAAAAGTTACAGTATGAACGTCAAAATATAATTGAAAATATTTGCATTACTTAGTAAGACTGGTGAGCGTAGGAACAAAAGGCGACATCTTGAGAGAATAGAATACCGTACGTTCTCGTGTATAATGCGTACGTTTTTCCCAGACTTTCTGCCCTACAATGTGGGTACGAATAATACAATTTACATGCTGAATTGTGGATCTGCACATTTCTGACCAGACTGTGCACGACAAAGTTAGCAACGTTGTTTAAAACTGGCAGGCTTGAGTCTAGTAATAGTAAATAGTACTGGTAAATTGGTTCGCAGTTTTCCCTTTCCCAGTTCCCTTTGGTTACCAGTTGGTCCCTTCCCCGTTAGTTATTTTTTGACGTCGTAGACAAATATTAGCAACTTTTTAGCATTCTGTTACTGTACTTGTTTGTCGTCGTTAGTCTGTTGCTTTTTTTACAGTATTTTATTACCGGTATTGCGTGTCTTGTAAAGAAACAGATTTATTATTTATAATGAGTGGAAGAATATATCAGCTTCTTGAAATAGACAACACAACCAGTCTGACACGGTCTTTCGGTTTGAAGAAGAACCACTCTGGCAGGGTACGAAAATAAAATTATCGAGTTTTATCGATTTATTGTACGAACGAGGACTGGGAACAATCTCGATTCATCTCAAATTGGGAATGCCGACCAGTCTTTTGTTTTTTTCGATAAGCCATTGACAACGAGTATAGACGATAAAGGTGCGAAATGTGTGTCAGTCGGATGAACAAAACACAACAAACACATGTGCGTCTGAAGAAATAGACGAGGAGAGTAACTCAACACTGCCTTATTCAAAAACAGATAAAGATTGTTAATAAATGCAAAGGTATGTGCTAGTGAAAAACTAAAAACAACTAACCAAACAAAACCTATGACTTATGAAAGTTGTAAGTGGTTTCAAATTGTATAAAATTTTAATATTTTTTTTGTTTTGTGTTTAAATTAAACAGGCATGGCAACTACAATTTTTCCATTATTGTGTATGAAACAGTTTTTCTGCACAGTATAATATTCAATTGTTGAATATTTTTCTACGTTCTAATAAAATTGTTCACCTTTTTTCATCACAAATACGGATCCGCCTTATACACGAATTACACTTTTCCTGCAAAATATTGCTTTATAATGTGGGTGTGTGAGTTATACACGAGTACGTATTATACACGCAAAAATACGGTATTTTAGATTCCAAAGCGCGCCTACACACGTCTACATTCAAAAGCGCAGAAGCTCAGTAAAACGGTGACACGGTGAATAGGCCTATACTGGCACAAGTCGAGTACCCTAACTGGGACAAGTGAATATCAAATGGACACTTCTATAAACATTTTGTAATCAATTATCTGGTGTATCGGCTGTTATTCAAATCAAGAAAGTAGAGGTTGTCGACGATAGAGAAGCTCAATTTGCGCCGGTAGGGAGAAAGGTGGGGGCACACGACAATATTGATAGGGATTGGCGCGACTTACAAAGCGCGCGGTAACAACACAGGGGCTCGCTGTGTGCGTCACGTTGAAAAATGAACTACGCTTTTACCTTATAATGAAAACTGAATACAGTACAACAAAAAATTATCTGTTACTTACTGATATCAGGGAAGTGGTTCAATTCCATCCAGAGAGTCGTCCTGATCATCTGTACAATCTGAAAAATCAGATCGTTGTCAGAAGTGTCGCTGTTGTCAAGTCGTATAATAAATGCTTCTGTTTCATTGTCTATTAACCTCTCTGTGTCTGCATATTTTTGTTCACACTTGACACTATGATCACAACACCGTTTCCAGTCTTCACATGTTAATTCCGAAAAAACCTGTTCAACCATTTCATGAACTACATTCAATTGATTGGATATGTTACAAGACGCGATATTATTTTTACCCTTGCCCAAATAAGTTCTATGGTATTAAGTTCCGGATGATAAGGGGGTAATCTGAGAACACTGTGACCGTATTGTTCCAAAACAGAATCTATGTGGAATTGTTCGTAATTTGGTTTAGTAAGTTTTATTAAATGGTAGAGTTCAGGTTATTACATACTTTCATTACATTGAATATTTTTGTTTCGCAACCACTCTAACATTTCTGACTTTTTAGAAGTGGAATTCGGCACTTTGTGCAACTTTCTATTGTGGTACGAGGCATTATCTATCACTAAAACTGACCGGGATGGTAGGTTTGGAATTAGTTGCATTTTCAGCCATTTTTCGTAATTGTCTGCATTCATTTCTTCGTGGTAATCACCAGAACGCTGGCCCGACTTAAAAACTAAAAGTGCGTTTGGAACACCTCCTGTCTCACTGCCTGCATTAATCATTATCAACCTTGTCCTTTCGATAACTTTTTTTTATAACCACTTTGGGATCCATCAGACCAAACCATACTTTTTACGGTACGATTCGTCCGAAAATATAATTGGTCGGCCACTTTTTCTGAATTTCTGAAATCTTTTTCTAATAAAATTTGTCTGTTGTCGACTGTTTTCTTCCATCTAAATCCCATACCTTTTATAACTTTTCTAAGCGATTCGTGTGAAAAATCGATCCCAAGTTCCGCATGTTCCGTTTTTAAAACAGATAATAATGTTCTTGAACATGGCAATGTTTTATGAGTGACATGAAAATTAGTTGTCGACTGTTTTCTTCCATCTAAATCCCAAACCTTTTATAACTTTTCTAAGCGATTCGTGTGAAAAATCGATCCGTATGTTCCGTTTTTAAAACAGATAATAATGTTCTTAAACATGGCAATGTTTTATGAGTGACAGGAAAATTATATATTATATTACGCTAAGCACTTGTCTGAAAACTATGGAAATTCACTTTTTTATTGACAGGATTACGAGTTTTTTTAGGCGTCGGAAAAGGTTCAACTGGTCCCAGTTTATTTGATTCTGTTACAAGTTTTCGGAGAGAATGAACAGATATTATGCACACATCAGCTACTTTATTTAAAATTTCTGACCGTGTCATTGTGGGATTGTCTTTTGAAACAGAATTATACACGTTCATAATTATGTACTTGCTTTGACTTTTAAAAGGAACTCCTTTTCCTAAGCAGCGAGCCGTTTCGGTGAGGCATTGTATATTTATAAAATATAACACAACTGTGAGCGAAAAGCAACTCCTGACAGATTACAACTGCTGACCACGTTACCCTCACCACTGCAATATTTCTCCCCACTTCCCCCACTACTCCACTCCCGTGTTTCACTGCGCATACTCTTCTCTATACTTGACAACCTTTAACAATTTCTAATTAAATTTGTAATTTAAAATTTAATTGATGAATTTTATCAGGGTATAAATATTCATAAATTTACATAATGAATCATCAACAGATAAGAATAGCATATACGCCTTTCTTTGCAATTCGCCGTCAAGTACATGCTTCACTTTCTTCATAAGTGTCACTGCTTCCCCGACACTCAGTTACACATGCCTACTTTATCACGACTCAACTGTCTTCCCCGCTTCGCTTTGTCTCACTTTCTCATTTCTCACCGCGCGTATTCATTAATTTTTCAACAACTGTCGCAATCCAATTTCCCGAACCTTTAGACGAAACATGGCAACACCGTCGTGCTGTTAAAAATGTTGGCGACGTTTTAGACAAGACGCTTGAGCTACAGTACACCGTTTCTTTTTTAGTTTTTTAATTTGTTTTGCTTTAATTAGTGAGGGGCCTTTGCATCCGTGGCTTTATTGCAGCGTCCGGTACGTGCCCGATGACTGCCAGATGAAAACAGTGCCGATCTTTCCGAAGGGTTATCTAAAATATCGGTATGGAGAACCATACATGACTCCCATATTCTAAGATTTATATTTAAAATCATTTTCGAAATGAAATATTACCATAGAAACTACTTCTTTCTACTTACTGCTTCAGCCTTAACCACAGTACTGTGGTCATTAACGTATACCACCTCACGTTATCGCACTCGATTTTCACTGATGATGGAAGTCGATGGCATTGACGAAACGTCTGGTTTTGTAGAAAACATTGGACTACGGCCAAATATCCCGGGAAGGAATTTTAACAAAA
Source organism: Magicicada septendecula (assembly GCA_034769895.1). Classification (NCBI taxonomy): domain Eukaryota; kingdom Metazoa; phylum Arthropoda; class Insecta; order Hemiptera; family Cicadidae; genus Magicicada; species Magicicada septendecula. The sequence goes on along the minus strand of CM068375.1, from coordinate 85,303,270 downwards.
ACTACTTCTTTGTTGCCGATAACGTTGTACACATATATATAAAAAATATGCATAAAATTAATGGCTTGTATAAGTTAATGATTGATCTCCATTAAGTAGTGCTCAAGTTTCCAAAGTTTTAATATTATAATGTCCGTAATTAAAACATCAGAGCAGGTTTAGTGTGTATGAGGGTACACCGTGGACAAAAATTTTCAACATTTACTATTGAGCGTTGCTTAGAATAAAGCTGCGAATCTACAGTGTACGTTTCACAGAACAAACACGCGGAAAAGAAGGAGCGCTCCAAAGTCACTCATGGACCCTCAGCATCTTGCAGAGGGTTCATTCCCTAAAGACGAAAAGTCTGTCTATGAATCGTTCCTCTGTAAACACGTGCAGTTACACTGCCCAGCGATCCACAGGAAGCAAATCGCTATCCACGCTGGACACTTTTTCGGCTTCCACGCGTTATGTTGGTATGGGTTTCGGCACTTTCCATTTAAAAAGCGTGCAAATGTAAGAAAATAAACATGAATGAGGCCAGAAATAACGCGAATTGTGTGTGTGTGTGTGTGTGTGTGTGTGTGTGTGTGTGTGTGTGTGTGTGTGTGTGTGTGTGTGTGTGTGTGTGTGTGTGTGTGTGTGTGTGTGTGTGTGTGTGTGTGTGTGTGTGTGTGTGTGTGTGTGTGTGTGTGTGTGTGTGTGTGTGTGTGTGTGTCTTCCCTGCCTTTTTATTGCGGTAGTCATAATAATAAAATGGAAACGTAAACATTACATAACTGAGATATGCTTGCCTGCCACGAACGATATATTTTCTCTCATACATGATTTACATTAAAATGAAGAAATTATAATTTTATTGCCTGGCAACATAATTATTTTATTTTTAACAATTACCATTGTTTGAAAAAGTTTAAATGAATTTTCAAGTACTTTACTGTTGTTAAAACGTAAAAGGTTGCAGGTAAACTATCCCTTCCCCTTAACCGATCTTCACCAAAATCAAAAGACCTTGAGTTCTCTACAATTCAGGGACGTATACAAAAAATTATTTGATTCTGTTTGAATATGCGGCAGTTATCGTTCGTCATAGAAAAAATTACCCTTGTTAAAACATAAAACGTTGCAGGTAAACTACCCCTTTCCTTTAACCGATCTTCACCAAAAACAATAGATCTTGAGAACTCTACAATTTAGGGCTGTATGCAAATAATCTTTTAATTTTGTTTTAATTTGCGGTTGTTATCGTTTGCCATAGAAAATACCCTTGTTAAAACATAAAACGTTGCAGGTGAACTACCCCTTTTCCTTAACCGATCTGCACCAAAAACAATAGGTCTTGAGAACTCTACAATTCAGGGCTGTATGCGAAACATTATTTGATTCTGTTTGAATTTGCGGCTGTTATCGTCTGCCAAAAGAAAAATTACCCTTGATAAAAAAAACCGTTGCTGGTAAACTACCCCTTTCCCTCAACCGATCTTCACCAAAAACAACAGGTCGTGAGTACTCTACAAATCAGGGCTGCACGCAAAACATTATTTGATTCTGTTTGAATTTGCGGCAGTTATCGTTTGCCATAGAAAAAAAAATCTACAGACACACACAGATAGACAGACAGACAGACACACAGACACTTTTCGAAAAACGACTTTTTTTCATGTTTTGAGTGTAGTACAATCAGAATTTGCAATAATCTCGAACTCGATTTTTTTTGCCATCACCATACTTCCATTTCCTTAAGGAATATGGAAGTAAAAAGCGAAAAGGGACACGCCAACGTGGTTATCCGCTAGATGGCGCCGGAATTTTGTCGTGAATGAACAATTTAATGCTTTTGTAGCACTCCCACTGGTGGCGATTCGGATAGCAGATGCCACCCATCTCGGATACAGTAGGCAGACTCCTTGAGGCGTCAGTCGTTCTAAGCGAGGCAGAGAACCTCCGTAGCGGTGGCAAAATTCAGCAGGGCCAAACAGTGTGCTATTTTTCTTAAAACGTTCTATAATCCTTAGCTTCTATAAATAACACCAAATTATTTGACGAAGCTTGCAATGAGCAATAGCTGCCTTAGGCAAAGGTAAATATTTTTAAATTTTTATCTAAACATTAGATATGTTGTTGTTTAACATAATAATGTTTAACATAACATTAGTATGTTAAGTCAGGAAAGTGTGTACATATTGTACAATTTTTAAATTTGACAACAGGCTGTCGATTAATTTTACGAAAATCGCATGAGTGAAATAAATTATTTGCCCCAGAGAAAGCGACACGCTCAAATTTTATTAGCACTTTTCTTAAACAAACACAATATTTTATAATACTTGTAGTTGTACAGTTGTCTCTCCCGCACTAAATATACAATAATGAAATCACCAAGATAAGTAATTACAACAAATTAATAATTAAATTGGACACACAAAAAGAATGGCACAGGAAAGATTGCCAAGGAGTGTTATGGAATGGACTCCACCAGAGAAAAGGAAAATACGAACACCGCTTATCACCTGGTTAAAAGAAAGTCAGACTATATTGAGGGAAAGAGAAATTGAAGATCTTTGGATGGACAAGCAGCAGTGGAAGATGAAAATTCAATCAAATCTCTAATCTTTGGTTCCGGAAAATTATAAACATTGTACAGCCGAAATAATAATAATATTAATAATTAAATCCTTGACGGGTTCACTTGTAATCACTTCATTGATCTACCGCTGATACATTTCGCCGAACTCAAAACTCAACTGGCTGAAATATGGACGCACGGAATTTGCAGAAGTGGGTGTAAACCTACTTCCTTTGGGACCGGAACAGACAATTCGCCAATTCTCTGACGGAAGAAGAAGAAGATTAAAGGTCAGCTGATGCTTTGTGTTGACGTGAGAATTCCAGAATAATCGAGTAAATTTTATGCTGTTCTATAAATTTAGCTACGCTATCGATTACACCCACCTGATTACGCAATAATCAGCAAGAATTGGTCGATTAACGCACGCAAATTATTGGTGACACATTGTCGTTAATAATGTGTATTTCTAACATTGTAAATTCGTTTTCAACCGTACTTATGCTTGGTTTAACTTATAAAATATTATAAGAGTTGAAACAAAACCGTATGATCTTCCTTAAAAGGAAGTGACTTAAAAATTATACAAATTCTGTTTATTTCAAATTAGTTTCGGTAAAAATATTGTTATGACGGGCTCACTGATTGTCGTATGGTAGGCCTACTGTGGACAACAAAATAAAGACAGCAATTAAGTCACTGATCACTAGTTTTAATTAATCGCAATGAACAGTTTGAAATGAACAAGTTATTCAACAAGGTTATACTCGTGCAATCATTCAGTTAAATTTGTCCACACGCAATAATAATGTCATCTAATAGAGTCCCGCACAATAATCACTAATAACCACTTGAACGCACTGAGTAATCGCTCGACGTAAACTGAAAACCAAGCGGCATCTGTTGTGTATTTATACACTGCAGGGTTCCATTATAAGCGTCCTCAATTAGCACTCAAATACTATAGAGGATACTTCATTGGATAATTTCTACATTGTACCAGTACGTTCCATAACAATATAATAAGTGCGAACATCAAACTCAAAAAGCAAATAAAGAACATTCAGCTTTGCTCCAAAGTTGTAAGACAATAAAAACCGCTTATAAAATACAGAAAATAATATTGAGCAAAGTAAATGATTCAACTGAAGAAAAGGAATGAATCTTACAAAAAAGAAATTCAAATAAAGTATGAATTCCGTAAGCAAAAGGACGGGTTACAACAGCTACTCTAAATGTGTTGTGTAAGAAGATAAGTAATTTCCTAAGTAATCTCAGTATTCTTTTTATAACTGTTATTCTGTAACAATGATAAATGGATGGGTAATTTTGTCCTTTGTTGGTTACATTCTTACCACGCTTTGTAAGAAAGAGATTTGCTATCTCCGTTTCCTGGTGTCTGCGATAATCTGCTCCCACTAACGAGAATAGTATAAAAAGTCTGTGGAATAAATTGAAATTCCACAGTGCATTACAGTGTAGAGCAAACCTCATAATATTTCTCTCCGTTTCTCTCTGATCGTGCTCTCCTCCATCACCTTCATTGCACCTTCATTCCCACTGGTGTGACCCAGTAATACCGTCATCCCAGTCACCTAATAGATTTTTCAGTATCGCGGTCTCAAACTAAATTCAACAATGTTGTAATTACAACCGTAATTAGGACAAAAAGAAAAAAAATTTTTTTTAATTGTAATGCCGTTATTATTTGCATTATATTTATGGCACGGACAAATTTAAACGTTCTGATTGTTTTTGTATTACACATTTTTATATGGAAATTATGACAAATGACATGTGTTGGCGGTATTCTTATTGTATTCTTACTGATTCTTATTGTATTCTTATTCTTACTGTACTACCCTCAAAACATGAAGAAAAGTCATTTTCTGAAAAGTCTGTGTGTAGAATTTTTTCTATGCCGACCGATAACTGCCGCAAATTCGAACAGAATCAAGTAATTGTTTGCATATGTGCCCGAGTTGTAGAGGACTCAAGGCCTCTTGATTTTGGTGAAGATCAGTTAAGGGGGAGGGGTAGTTTACCAGCAACGTTTTACGTTTTAACAAGAGTAATGTACTTAATTTTGATAAATAAAATATCCTAAAAAGATGGTCATAATAGTCCACTGTAGAAAGGTAGATGAAATGTCTATAAAAGAAATGAGTAGTTGAAGGGGAGGGGGTAATTTTTTGAAAACTACCTTTTTGATGTCGAATAAATTATCCTTAGGCTTATCCTTATCTTTATCATTTTGAAGGATAAGATACCTAATAACATGTAATGAAACTGTTACTCAATAAAACTGTAAATATCAAAAATTGGGTTGTTCGGTTAAGAAGAGGGGTAGTTTACCTGCATTTTTTGTGTTTAAGAAGAGTAAAGTACTTAATTTTGAAAAACAAGTGCTCCGAAAATAAGTCCTATTAATCTACTGTAAAATGGTAAATCAGATACCTATAAATACAGATGGTAGTTCAAGGGGGAGGGGGTGACTTTTTGAAAATTACTTTGCTGATATCATGTAAAGTACGAGCATTTAATTTTGAAGGGTAAGATACATTACCAATTAAAGAAACTATTACTGTATGAAAGCGTAAATATCATTAATGGTGAAGATCGGTTGAGGAGGAGAGCTGATTTTTATCTGCGTAGTTCAGTTTCGTCATAAGAATATAGTACAGTACCTAATTTTTATAGATATAGTGACTCGAAAATAACATTATATTAAACGACTACCCCATAAAACAAAATATCCATAAACAGAGAAAATAATTTGAAGGTGGGGGATGATATTTTTTTTAGAAATTATCGAACAGAATTCAAGTAAATGATTTTAAATATAAATCTTAGAACATGGTTATATAGTCATGTATAACCATACCGATTTTTTGTAAAAGGTGCCGATGACACGTGATAACCACTATGATGCTTCTTTCTTGAACATTTGTTGGCCAGATCTTACAATCCTACAACGGAAAAGAACGAGTAACTCTTGTATTAATAGCTTCTCTGGCAGGCAATACCTTTAAATAAACATACTGTTACGACGTCAGGTTTTACTGAACTTCTGGCAATTAGTATGCCCGGTGTGCTGACTACCTGGGGTTCGAACACAGAGTACTGGTTGCCCCTAATATCTACCTCGGTTCTAACCAAGATGATCTTTTCGGAGTTTGGCGTAACAGTTACGGCCACTTGGTTTATGACGTCCATCCATTTTTCAGATGTAGACATTGTGGAGAACATTACCTCTTCTCCTCCAATTCTCAAGACATTGTCTTTGAAGTCGACTATGAATCCGTATGCATTCATAACGTCCACACCAAGAATTGCTTCATCCACAATGTCTGCAACAAGTACTTGATAATTAAACTCAAGTCAAGCGAGGCGTAGGTGTATCCCCACTTTCCCAAACACTTTTACAGCCCGTCCAGTAGCTGTTCGCAAGCTGCAAGAGCACCAGATTGACTTGAGATCTTTCACCACGTCGGGCCGCACAATGGGAACTCTTGCGCCTGTGTCAACTGTAATCGAGGTTGGCCTTTCTTGAACGAATCCGGTAACCACCAAGCTCCTGCTGTTTTTCTGAAGTGTAGAAATTGAGTATTGTCTAGGGGTTTCGTTCCTCCAGTTAGTCAGCGCACGCCCCGTTGTACCGACTATTGCTCGTTTCCCTGAGGCTGAATTCTAACCCGACAATCTCGTTGTAGCTGTCCAGGTTTCCCACATCGATAACACTTCGGTCTTTCATTGTTTCTTACTTTACTGCCTGCGTTTCTCTTTCCTGCCTGCGTTTCTCATCCTGTCGTTTTTTCTGCTTCTTCCGCCTCCTGTCTGCGTCTTTCTTCTGCTTCCAGCAGGAGGGTTTTCTGTCTCTCTTCCGCTTTCTCTGCATCATGACGTCGTCGTTCCTCTTCTGCAAAAACAGCGCCTGGAACTTTTCCATCGTCTGACTGGCATCCATTGTTTTCCGATTAATTATTAATTACACTCGTCTTGTACAAATTGTCCACTGTTTCCACTGTTAACCGTTCTATCCCACTTCTGACACCACTGTTACGACGGTCTGCTTGGTCGTCGTAGGTACAGTGGAAAACAACAAAATACAAGACACCAATTAAGTCACTAATCACCAGCTTTAATTTTCACAATTAAACAGTCCGTAATTCACAACACAGTCTCTTACAACAAATCAAATAAAAATTGTTCACACGAAATAAAATTTCCACTAATATGAAACACAATTGTATTACAATTATACCGCCCGATTATAAAACACAACACTTTACTAATAACCACTTGCACGCGCACTGTAATATCGCCCAAGAACAACTGAATACTAAGCAGCAGGTATGGGCTATTTATAGTCTACTGTGTTCCATAGCATGCGTCCTTAACAAGCCATCGAAAATTCTAGAGGACACTTACAGCGCGACCTTCGCAGAAACACGCACCGTTGGGCTAATTGAGATGCTTCCAGAACGACAGTATCGAACGTGCGAGACGTGCCGCATTACGTAATACTGCCTCACATGTCAAGTGTCACGGAGGCATTACAGCTGCGGGATCGTTCTCCAATGTACCAGAACGTTCCGTAATACCGTAACACTTTTCCTGCATTACGTAACAATATCAATAGCAAACACATACTATCGTCGTATAGAATAATGCTGAGCCAGGATTATCTTCTTCCGTTCCTGGAGGTTTTTTTTTACTTTAAAATTATATTCATATTCCTCTTATATTACATTAATTCGTTTTATATTACATTACTCTTATTCTTATATTATTTCAGTTTTTGTGTTACATTAAAATCAGATTTATATTACATTTTATGACGCTTTGTGTTAGTTGATATTTATCATGTCTCCTCAGTGATTTCTAACCTTTTTTTTTTTTTTACACGGCAGGAGCCAAAATTCCTTCCCGAGCTGTTTGGCCGTGGTCCATTGTTTTCTACAAAAGCAGACGTTTCGGCAATGCCATCGACTGCCATCGTCAGTGTAAAATCGAGTTACGCTAACTGTGGTCAGTAACATCTTCCACCTTACGCTAGCGTAACTCAATTTTACACTGACGATGGCATTGCCGAAACGTCTGCTTTTGTAGAAAACAATGGACCACAGCCAAACAGCCCGGGAAGAAATTTTCATATCGTTATTTTTATGAAATCAGCATCAACAATATTTATCTGTGACACCGTCTTTCAAACATCTATAAATTTCTTAATTTCGCCGTTACTACTGTATATGTTCAAGCTTCCGCTGTGTGTTCAGAATCGCGATGGTCTAATTCTAGAGGCTTGTTCCGCTTTGTCCCAATTCCAGTTGTACCGCTCCTTTTGTTGTTCTTTGTAGTAGAAGTTTCCGATAATTTTTTTAATTAGTACTCATAAAAATGTTTACGTATGATTAAAATTGTGTGACCAGTTAAGTGTAATCAAAGTATACCATACAATAAGAAAAAATAAAAAATCGGTATGGAGAACCATACATGACTTCCATGTTCTAAGATATATATTTAAAATCATTTTGGAAATGAAATATTTTCATAGAAACTACTTCTTTCTTCACCCTTAACCACAATACTGTGGTCACTAATGTATACCACCTCACGTTAGCGCACTCGGTTTTCACTTATGATGCCAGTCGATGGCACTGCCGAAACGTCTGGTTTTGCAGAAAACATTAGACCACGCCCAAACAGCCTGGGAAGGAATTTTAACAACAAACTACTTTGTTGCCGATAACGTAGTACACATAAAAAAGTATCCCCTCCCCCTTCAACTACCATTATCATTTGTAAAAATTTACCCGCTCCCCCTTCAATTACACTTTTTATTTATAGATATTTCATCTGACTTTCTACAGTGGATTATTTTGACCTTCTTTTCAGGATACTTTATTTATCAAAATTAAGTACTTTACTCTTGTTAAAACATAAAATGTTGCAGGTAAACTACCCCTTTCCCTTAACCGATTTCCACAAAAATCAATAGGCCTTGAGTACTCTATAACTCAGGCACATATGCAACAAAATATTTGATTCTGTTTTAATTTGCGGCAGTTATCGTTCGCCATAGGAAACATTCTACACACAGACACACAAACACACAGACACACAAACACACAGACACTTTTCGGAAAATGACTTTTCTTCATGTTTTGAGGCTAGTACAATAAGACTCAGCCCTTATCTCGAACACGATTTTTTTCGGCATCACCATACTTCATTTTCTTATGGAACATGGATGTAAAAAAGGAGAAAGAGCGAATAGAAACAATGCGTATAATCGATTTGGATACGGCTAAAAAGTACGAATACACGTCGGTGAATAAGGGCCGCTTACTGGCCAATGTAATCAGTTTGTGTCGCAGCCAACTAAGCCTGCCAAAGTTCTCCTCTTTCCTAATAGGTAAACTTGTCCCACGCATACACGTTATGTTACCTACGTCGTTCATACTTCTGTTAAATCAACTTTAAAAACGACTTCGGTTGTCGATTTTTTTAAAGTTTCAACCACTCACATCTGTTAGTAGTCTTCAGTGGAATTAAACATTATTTATTACACATTACTAAGTAATTTCGTGGATAACCACCAACGAATGTGATAATGTACACCTCAGTAATGTACAGGGACATGACGTTTATTGCACGTTCGGTAATGATATCGAACGCTTCAGTAACACCAGCATATGTAAGATAATACTATCTCTAGGTAATAAAATTAAAATAGATATTTCCAAGTATAAAATTGTATAAATTATAGAAACAGTTTTCTGTTTAATTGTGATCGTGCGTTTGACAAAAAATGGAAATGTCACAAATAGGAACAGAGTTAAAAAGATAAAACATGTAATAAAGAGAAAAAAAAATTTAAAAATTAAAATGTATTTCTCATACTAAAAAATGAAATAACATACATATAACTAAATAAAATGTCTGCGCTTTATTAAAGGGGTGGGTTGAACTAAATGTTCACAAAAAAGCATGGAGTGAAAATCCATCATCATCCATTCATTCATTCATACCCAGAATGTATAAATTATACATTAATTTTCCTTAAGAGTCTCCATCTACTTTGCTGTTTTGCGGTTTTAAACCAATTTTTTACAACAATTCCCTTTATTTGGCCAGTTTTACGGAGTTGCAGCCTATTTTTTCAGGTCTACTCATACAGTTACGCGCATCCATTTTCAATTGGAGTCATTGTTTCGCCATCACTGTAAAGACAGGTAGACAGTAAAAACTGGTTCTACCGTTAAAAATAAAATATATGATACAATATGATAAAGAGAAAGCAAATAAATAAAATCACAATCAAAAAGACACAAAATAAAACGCAAAATTAAAAGGAAAGGACAGGATAAAAATTAAATTTAATGTCCTTTTTTGTTGCAGTCGTTTACCATTAACTCCTTCTGGCTGTTTTCATTAAATATTGTTAGTACATTTTCCCATAGTAAGGACACCAGCCTATAGATGGGTAAGTCGTATAGAGGGAGTCCCTCCTTACAGACAGTGACTTTCGGTAAAATTTATTCATAGTTGTCTTCCCCTAGCCATTGATGTCTCAACATCCAACTACAAGACAGCGGCAAAATATAATCTTATAATAAGAGAACGCAGTATTAAAATCTACTAAATACATTTAGATTCACACCTGGAATATACGAAAAAATAAGCCAGTGCAGGATTACTTTCCTTACGCCTTAACTTCGTAAGGGGTAGCTAGTGCTACCCTCCACCAGGAACATTTATCGATCATCCGGTCTAGATCCGTACTGTTCTGTATAAACAGGGTCACGTCTTGTAGGGTGTGGCACTTGACCAAGCAGTGCTTTTGGGTGGAGAGAGGTAGAGCGCTCCTTTTGCAGCTAACATTTCTTTAAACAACCCTGGAAGCTTGTGAGGATCAGTGCCCAATCAACCCGGTGAAAAGGTATTACATCTCCGAATTCCCTCACTAAGCTTAACGTTCTACAAAGTTATGGTGGTCCCTGTACTCTCCTATGAATGTGAGTTATAGAGGAGAATCAAGAAACAATAAAATAAAATACAGGCATTGAAACTGGCGTTCTTAAAAGAGTTAAAATGTGTTCAAAACTTGATCATTTAAAAAATGAAGTCATAACTTAAATGAAAGATTAAAATATTACAAACAACAATAGAAAGGATGTCAGATTCAAGACTGGCCAACAAGTCTGGAAATATAAACCTATAGGATACAGGTAAGTGGGCAGACCCAGGAAGAGAATGCTGGAGGCTCTTTGAAGGCAAAACAGGCGGAGCTTGCCTATGCCAAGATGTGAAAATGATGATGCGATTTAATATTAAAACGTGCAATAAAGGACGATGACAAAGATAAATATTATATACGGTTATTATTTAAATTTAAAACTTTTTAATGAATTTTGAAACTCAGGACCTACAGATCAGAATTCAGGCGCAGTTCTATTGAGCCCACTTGTCTACTCAGATATTTTTAAATTTTTAAAGAGTTTTGAATCTCAATACCTGTGGATCAGAAGCCAGGCGCTATTCTATTGAGCCCACTTGTCTACTCAAACAAATATTTTCTGGTTAATTTTAAGTGTGTCAGTGTTAATAACCTAAACAAAAACGTCCCTATGTGCAGAGCTCAGTTTCTCAGTATCTACAACGTCTTTACATCTTATTCGATCACAGCTAGATAAATTTTGGCAACAACATTTATTAATCATCATCATCACCTCTCCAAGGACTAGGCCTTAGACCTGTTCCGGAACCCATCTCCTCCTCGGTCTACCGACATCTCTCTTCTCATTAGGGTGATAATCCAAGGCAGCCACAGGTAGACGAGCATCAGACATGCGATTCAAGTGTTCACACGAACTCCTTCTGTGGTCTTCAATCTTTTGGTGCAATTATGAAATGTTTAAATTGCGTCTAATATCCTCGTTCCTTCTCCAATCCAAGAGAATACAACCTTGCGTCCCTCTTAGAAATTTCATTTTGGCTGCCTGAATCCTATGCACGTCCCTTCTACCAAGCGTCCATGTCTCACTAGCATACAGGAATGTGGGGACAGGCACAGTTTTATAAAATTTTTCGGGTATCCTTTCGTGTTTTATATTCCAGGTACCTATAAATCGTTCCACATATGCGTCTGTATTTTGTTAGTTTACTATCCCAATCAATATCAATTCCATATGAGATATTACAATTCATGTAATTAAAATGACTAACCTGATCAAAAATCTGATTATTCACAACTTAGTTCTTATACGATACCTGCCCTGAAATGCCATCGTTTTAGATTTTGTAGCAGAGATCTGTAGCCCATAGTCTTGTATGATGCTATTGAACGTAAATATCGCCCGCTGTAACTGGTCTTCTGTTTTCTGTATCATTACCTTGTCATGTGCATAAAGCAATGCGTTCACATGAATATTTCGCTGAACTGATAGTCCGAGTCAACTTCATCTGTCCATCGCCGAAATATGTCGTCCATAGTTATCCACTTATATATTATCCAACTCAAACTTAATTCATTACAACACAATTAGTCCCAGGAGCAACACAACAGTTCACAGTAAGAAACCGTTAGTCTGTAAACGCGACTAGATCACAGTTATTTATAAATATTTATTTCAGAATAAGAGAAAATACCTACATATTATGACCTACTGCAAACCGCTGTGGCTGGTAGTGATGACTATGCACTGAATGGCATAACCTGCGCCGGAATGTCAATACTGTACACCGTAAAATGGTAAAATGCATATCAAACATTTTTTATCAACACGAGCTTTTGGTTTTTTGTTTGGAATTCGTGTGTGTGTGTGAGCGCGCATGGAATGGTTTCATATCAGTAACGTGGCGAAGTTTAAAAACAAAACTACTGGTCGCAGTGAACAGCACATTGTTGATAATGCATAAAATTTTTTGCCCCCAGACCATATGTACGGTGCAGTGGTTGTTGCGCTAGTCATACGCTTTCCAATCTGTGTGTGTGTGTGTGTGTGTGTGTGTGTGTGTGTGTGTGTGTGTGTGTGTGTGTGTGTGTGTGTGTGTGTGTGTGTGTGTGTGTGAGAGAGAGAGAGAGACAGAGAGAGAGATTTTATATTTGATAGGTCAGTGAAAACGAATTTTTTTATGTGTAATCAAATTTATTTTTAAAAATCAATTTATTATCCCTATCTTTTCCGTATTGGTCGATCGATGTTTTAGGTCGTGATAGTTTTCATGTAAATATTTGACCTAGTCTGATTTATGATTTTGTTATATAAAAGTAAAAATTGACTGCAGAGCCAATTTTTTTCTCCAAATAAATACGTAATAGCACATATTCGTTATAAAGTTAAATAATGTTTCAAATACGTAAGTAGCACATTTAATACATAGTATTAAGTGTGCAAACGTTATTATTCAAAAGAAACTACTTCTTCACCTCTTATCCTCCTTGTCCTGCGCTGTTAACATCTTTTTGATTCAATGCAATTCTGCGACATACGGGCACTCCTTTATAAACATCTTTATTAACATTGCGTACAGGGTATACAACAAAATAAGTTGGTTGGTTATCTAGCAGAAAGATTACGTAAGTCTATTCTTCTTCTTCTTCTTCTTCTTCTTCTTCTTCTTCTTCTTCTTCTTCTTCTTCTTCTTCTCCTTGGTCCGACCATGTCTTCTTTGGTCTTCCAACATTCCGCTGTCCTTTCGGATTATAAACGAAAATTGGTTTTTGTATCCTGCTCTTACAGCCAAACGTGAGACCAGGCTTTCAAAACCAAACTTCTCCAAAGTCTCCTATCCATTGCCACCTCTGTGTAACCCCTCACATCCATTCTTCTTAGATCGTCCGGTATCTCATCCAGCCATCTTATCCTAGGTCGGCTCCCCATTCTGCTTTATACACCTGCGCCATAGATGATTTTCTATGGCCTACCGATCATCCATCCGTTCTAAGTGACCTAGCCGTTGAATTCGTTGAGCCTTTACAAATCTTATATTGTCTTCATACTTCATTTAGGTCGGATTATTACCAATGTTAAATATTACCACACCGTTCAACCACTAAACAGACTGTGGTTGTCTTCATATGTAAGTTAAACTAATACATTAAGTACAAATTTACGCCCACCCGAGACTCGTTCATTGACAAGGGTGAACCGGTAAAAGCATAAACCCCCATCATCTACAAAGTCAAACACAACTAAAGAAAAGCTATAAAATGAACCGCTAATTACACTGTAAGTCCGCTGAACAGAACCGGAATCACAACCACTCCTCTGACGCATGTTGGTATTGAATTATATTAAATGATAATAAACTCTTATCATTTACTTTTGTTTTCAGAAAACGTAAACAAACATCATCATCATCTTCTTCACAATACGGTAGTGGCAAAGGTGTTGCCTGCTCCGTCTTCAAAGATCCTCCAGCATTCCTGGGTCTACCCACACACCTGTGTTCTATAGCTCTGTATTTCCAGACTCGTTTAGACAGTCTGGAATGTGACATTCTTTCCATACATTTTTTTCACCGTTGTTTGTAATCTTTTAATTTTTTATTGAAGTTAAAAAGTTGTAACTTTTCTCATATGGCCTTGTTTTTTGTACGGCTAAGTTTAGAACATATTTTTAACTCCTCTTAAGAATGCCATTTTCAAGTCCAGTATTTTATTTTCTTGTTTGTTGGTTGTCGTCCATAATTCACACTCATAAGACAGTACAGAGACCGCCCTTAGCTTTGTAAAACTTTAATTTTTTTATCTCCTTGTACCTTGTTTCTAAAAATATGATTTATTGTCCCACAGATCGTCAGAGACTTACCTTACTTAATATCAATATCATAATTACTGTCAGAGTCAATATCACTTTTCAAATTATTAAAATGGCTCATCTGTTCTAGAATTTTATCATTAATTATTATTTTAGTTCTTATTGATTCCTTACTTCGAAATGCCGTTGCCTTAGTTTTTATATTAGAGATTTTTATATTTTATTGTTTGTATATCTGATAAGCTTAAAAACAGATTTTTGAAAATAAGATTTTTGTATTTTGAAGTACAAGCAAGTCGTCAGCAAACAACAGCACAGTCAAATATCTGCTGATATTGCTAAATCGTCAATATAAAAGTTAAAAAGAGTAGGCGATATACTGCAACCTTAACTAATACCTCGATTGGCAGATATTTGTTGAGATATCCTACAATTATTTTTAACAGCTATTCTTGTTTCTTTATATAGGCCTCGTTTAGTTCTTATAAGTTGTTGTCGGTATCCCCGTTCTTCTAATATTTTCCGCAGCTTTCTATCTAATCTATGAAAAGCCTTTTCAGAATCAACAAAAGCTGCATGTCACAGCCAATGAAGAAAATGGTGAACAACTATTATTTAACAAAAAACAATAAATTTTGTATTTATCTTAGTTTTGGCAGCCAACAAGACGTATGAAATTATTCAGCTTTTTCGGACTTCTGACAACAGTCCAAGGCCAAGACGATGCAAGGTTATTCCGTCTTGCACAGGGTTACTTCAGACCGATCCGTAAACTGTAATGACTAGTATACATTATAAGCAACAATCCTATAACAGTAATGTATCGGTGAACAGTGATGGCTGGTAAGTATAAACGACTGTGCTATAACGTATTATAATTTTATAGATATAATTGTTTTTATTTTTTACACTAGGAGTTCTTTAGAGACATAAAATCGTAGTAGCTATGCGCTAATTTTGTACCGCGGAATCAGGCTGACACGTTGTGCTGTTTTAGATGCAGTACAGAAAGATGTCACACTAACGCACGACGATTGGTCGAATTGTTTTCCCTGTTTACTTCCCTAACCGGTTGCCTGGCGTTTCGTATGTATTAGCACCAGCCAATTTTAACTTTTAACTATAAGCGTGTCTATTCACTATTTCCACATCTTTCTATTTGTCACCATCATCATCACCACTCCAAGGACTAGGCCTTAGACCTGTTCCGGAACCCATCTTCTCCTCGGTCTACCAACATCTCTCTTCTCAGTATGGTGATAACCCAAGGCAGCCATAGGTAGGCGGATATCAGGCATGCGATTCAAGTGTTCACACCATCTCCTACTGTGGTCTTCAATCTTCTGGTGCAATGATACAATGTTTAAATTGCGTCTAATGTCCTCGTTCCTTCTCCGATCCAAGAGAAAACAACCTTGCGTCCTCTTAGAAATTTCATTTAGGCTGCCTGAATCCTCTGCACGTCCCTTTTACCAAAACTCCATGTCTCACTAGCACACAGAATGTGGGGACAGCCACGGTTTTATAAAATTTCATTCGGGTATCCTTCCGTGTTTTATTTTTCAGGTACCTATGAATCGTTCCACAAATGCGTCTAAATTTTGTTAGTTAACTATCCCAAAACTAAACTAATAAACTATCTTTAGTGTTTATTATTTTTTAAAAAGTGAGCAAGAATAGTTTGAGCATTACGCCTTCAGTCTGCATGAATAGAGAGTACGTACACTTCTGTTTTGATTTTGCTTCTTCTTCTTCTTCTTTTTCTTCTTCTTCTTCTTTTTCTTCTTCTTCTTCACTACATGGCTTGGGCTATAGCCCGTTCTAACTTCACACAGTCTCTTTCACGAAATCAAGAAATAAACATTCTAATACACGGAGCTGATGTATGATTGTAAAGGACAGCTTGACTGGGATACACAATAAAGATGGAGCAACACAGATTGCCTACAAAATTTTAGAATGTTGATCAGTAGATAGGAAATCAAAACAAAGACCAAGGACAAGATGAATTGAGGATGTTGAGGTGGATCTGAGGAATGTGGTGAGAAGCAGACGGAGAAGGCAATGATGAACTGAATGAAGAAAAATCATTGAAGAGCTAAAACCTATGCTGGGTTGTAACACCAGTAAAAGAAGAAGAAGAAGAATATACCGTTTCATTAAGTGGGAAGAAGGGAAATAGTAAAATATATTATTGTCACTCTATAACACACAGGTTTTGTGAGTCACCAACCGATACTCTCCGTAAAACAGTTATACTAAATAGTAAGTAGCCTATGTATGTGCGTAATAGCAAGTAGCCTATGTATGTGCGTAATAGCAAGTAGCCTATGTATGTGCGTAATAGCAAGTAGCCTATGTATGTGCGTAATAGCAAGTAGCCTATGTATGTGCGTAATAGCAAGTAGCCTATGTATGTGCGTAATAGTAAGTAGCCTATGTATGTGCGTAATAGCAAGTAGCCTATGTATGTGCGTAATAGCAAGTAGCCTATGTATGTGCGTAATAGTAAGTAGCCTATGTATGTGCGTAATAGTAAGTAGCCTATGTATGTGCGTAATAGCAAGTAGCCTATGTATGTGCGCAATAGTAAGTAGCCTATGTATGTGCGTAATAGTAAGTAGCCTATGTATGTGCGTAATAGTAAGTAGCCTATGTATGTGCGTAATAGCAAGTAGCCTATGTATGTGCGTAATAGTAAGTAGCCTATGTATGTGCGTAATAGTAAGTAGCCTATGTATGTGCGTAATAGCAAGTAGCCTATGTCTGTGCGTAATAGTAAGTAGCCTATGTATGTGCGTAATAGTAAGTAGCCTATGTATGTGCGTAATAGTAAGTAGCCTATGTATGTGCGTAATAGCAAGTAGCCTATGTATGTGCGTAATAGTAAGTAGTCTATGTATGTGCGTAATAGCAAGTAGCCTATGTATGTGCGTAATAGCAAGTAGCCTATGTATGTGCGTAATAGTAAGTAGCCTATGTATGTGCGTAATAGTAAGTAGCCTATGTATGTGCGTAATAGTAAGTAGCCTATGTATGTGCGTAATAGTAAGTAGCCTATGTATGTGCGTAATAGTAAGTAGCCTATGTATGTGCGTAATAGCAAGTAGCCTATGTATGTGCGTAATAGCAAGTAGCCTATGTATGTGCGTAATAGTAAGTAGCCTATGTATGTGCGTAATAGTAAGTAGCCTATGTATGTGCGTAATAGTAATAGTGTTGTTACGACATTACACAACAGTATACGTGTTTATCGAATGTTCCAGTGGATTCCAGCTGTATAGTGTGAGTGCGTACATAATACTGCTACTTTGCGGTGAAAGACAATTACGCGTCAACTATCGGGTCTATACCAGACCACACCTGCCCGCGCGTGCTGTGTTCAAGGCCGCAACGAATTACGTTCTAGTGTTTTCTAGTAGACGCCTGTTAGCGAATATTATGGAACCTCAGCGGGGTATAAATACAAGTACTCAGCGACGTTCAGTTTCAATTTGAGTTGCGATATATTCGACTGCGGTTCGAGTTATCGCAGGGCGATTACACAGTGATTACACAGTCCGTGTAAGTGGCAATCACAGTGCGGTTAGAAGTATTGTGGGGAAGTATTACGTGTTTTATAATTGTGCGAGACAATTGTAGTACAATTGTGTTTTGTATCAGTCAACATTTTTATTCGGTGTGAACAATTTTTATTTGATTTGTTATAAGAGACTGTCTTGTTAATTACAAACTGTTCAATTGTGACAATTAAAGCTGGTGATTAATGACTTCATTGGTGTGTCGTATTTTGTTTTCCACTGTACCATACGACGATCAGTTAGACCCGACGGTAGTAACAGTATAGTATGTGTACGTGCGTAACACAGCTGTACTGTGGATTGATCTAAACAGTCGTCCACAACATGGGCAAAACGTAGACTTGGGTACAAATAATGTGGCTTAAGTGTTAAACTGACGCCAGTATTTACAATGTTCTCGTTTAACTTTTCAGTGCACTCCACGTAATCTGTAAATAAAACTCAAAGTTCTCTCAACACACACTACTTACTTTCACTAAAAAAGTAAAATTTCTCTGAACCCACTCACAAACATTTCTTACTCAGTCACAATTATTTAAACAAAAACAAGGTCAAATCGACTAAATTATTAAATAATCAAAGCTTCTATGAAGTATTTTTGAAAAATTTTTTACATTAACAAGAAAATTGCGTGACATTACATTAACTCCAGTAACATATAATTCCCGCAAAACATCATATAATAACGTTTTACATATAACAGTTATAATGTTAGGTTAGGGTTAGGTTTATAATTTTACATTATATGATTATAATGTACGTTTATAATTTATAACATTTATAATATATAACGTTTACATATAATAACATCAGATATAATCTTTTCTTCTCTTGCTTTATAAAACAAAAACAGACAAAAAATATAAAAAAAGTTTCGTTGTTATGGTTATTGCACACTCAGCTGTAACAAAAAAAAACAAATCATCTGACCTCCCACGCGTAGTCTAGTGCTAATTTAATTTGATGCTTTTCTTGCTTCAGTTATTTGTTGTTCTCTTTGTTAATTAAAATGATACCAAAAATTACAGACGTGCCCACATACTACTCGAGGTATGACGTCTGCCATTTTGTTTACTTTGGTACCCAAATTCAAGACGACCAATTTGGTACCTTATTGGTACCTTATTTACCTCATAATTGGCCTAACCGTTGTAGAGTTACAAGGGAGAAAATAAACAAACAAACACACAAAAACACGTGAGCTAAAATAACTCATCTGTTCTATAATTTTATCACTAAAATAATTCTTATTTTTGTTCTTTTTGGTTCCTTGCCTCGAAATTCTGTTACCTTTATTTTTGTAGTAGAGATTTTCATATTGCGTTGTTTGCAAATCTGATGAAGCTTAAAAACAGATTTTTGTAAAGCAGATTCTTAATTTTGCATTGCAACCAAGTCGTCAGAAATAACAGCACATTCAAATATCTGTTTCGTGATATCCAGTTACCATGGTTCACTAGTTGTTTCCATTTACTTGCCAGATCGTCGATTCAAATATTAAAAAGAGTAGGTGATATACTGTACCCTTCTCTACAATCTTGATTGATAGGTTTTGAAGAGTGTGTTTGAAAATAGAAATTATGTGCAGTAATTATTGTTACCACTAAATCCCCCGAGGATCAAAGGATAGACGGAGAAAAAATTAGACTTTAACACGAAAATAATAAGCTGTTCTATCACTTTACAAATCAAGCATTCCGTGCGTGATCTAGCATCTCCACTCTTATTTTAATATCCCGTCTTCTGTTTATGTTCCCATCACAAACCTATTACCTGTTACTGCAAGGTGTATTCAGTCATTCTTTTCAAACGTCGTTTGTACTTCTTGCTACTTTTACGATCGTCTATCCTGTCTAGGCCTAATTGGTTCTCGCTGCCGTCATATTACCTTACACTTTACTTCTTTAAACGAATCTTTCACAACCTTAATCTCCAAGTCATCAGTGCTATGAAAATCCTTCCGTCCGTTTTTACAAAGTATTTTTATTTATGACACTCACTCATTCACTAACGGAAAATTATTAATCACACGGTGATCTCTTCATTTTCTTAATAAAACCTTATGCAACCCTGACACGTGAAATGCGAATTGAGGTCAAGTCGTTCAATGGAAATCGGTTCTTTTCACAATATATTTTCCACTGATAACGTAATTGTACGACATTGGATTAAATCAAACTAACAATTTAACGTTTACAATAACAATCAAAATAATAAACAATAGGGCAATGAAAGCACAGCGTTTACTGCAAAGGATTTTGGTTAACACATTCTTCGCGGGTTAAAACGGATAATAATAACAACAATTTGAGCGTTGCGATTAAATTATTTTCATTGCTATGTCGTTATTAATAGTGTTAGGAGAAAAAATCCAAATTGGACACGACAAAACAATAACGAATATTACTTAATCGCTTTAACCAACCCAACTCGCACTTAAATTAAAACAAATTGATTGATGCGATAAATTTAGGCCTGTTTTCATTGCTATGTCATTATTAATAGTGTTAACCTTGGGACTGTCAGGAGACAAAATCCAAAGTGGACACGACAAAACAATAACGAATATTACTTAATCGCTTTAACCAACCCAACTCGCACTTAAATTAAAACAAATTGATTGATGCGATAAATTTAGGCCTGTTTTCATTGCTATGTAGTTATTAATAGTGTTAACCTTGGGACTGTCAGGAGAAAAAATCCAAATTGGACACGACAAAACAATAACGAATATTACTTAATCGCTTTAACCAACCCAACTCGCACTTAAATTAAAACAAAATGATGATGCGATAAATTTAAGCCTGTTTCCATTGCTACGTCGTTATTAATACTGTTAAGCTTTTGATTGTCATGAGAAAAAAATCCAAATCAGAGGCAATAAAACAATAACGAATATTGCTTAATCACTTTAACCAACTCGTTCTTAATTTAATAATAAGTGTTATTTGTTGGGAATAAAACCCAGGACCCCTAGATTTGTAGCCAGACGCCATACCCTTTGGTTCATATATACCCCCCGTCTTTTTAATATTGTGCTGTTTGCATCGCGACTACCCTAGTCCTAGTGTGACCCATCGGTTGAGTCTATGAATAAGATTAAGAGTTGTTGCTGAATAAAAAGAACAGCGAGTAGTTGGAAGCGGCGATGACGTTTGTAAACAGAGATCTTCCAGTACTATTTCTAGAAGGACTCCCTAGCCATAGTATACAACTAACTAAGCAATAAACGGAAAATATGAGACAGGTTGAACTAATTGCAATCACAGAATGATAAATGCAGTGACAAGTATTAATACTACTGGAGATTTACTTAATAAATTATAATTCAAGTAAAAGTTAAAACAATTTTGAAACCGTTTAGAAGCTAAACTTTAAAATTAGGACAACAAGGATGTTATTCTTTATAAAATGCATGTCTTATGAAAAAAAGAAAATTGTCTTATTTATTACCATTATCCAAATTTATTGACGCTTATGAGTATCTAATAACAGTCTGGAATCCACTCCATTAGATGTGATACCAGAATCTTCCGGTAAATAGAAAGGGATAAGGAGTGACAATATAAAGAGAATGGCTGTGTTACCATAGACAAGAGACTATATGATTTAGCTAGTTGAAGTAGTTAAAGAAGACAAATTCTCAACACTGGAAACACCAGAGCTGAAAGAAAAAGAATAAGAAGAAAACATAGCAAATGTAATCGATAAAAAAGTAATTATTAGGTGTTATATGTGCGGTTATATCTTTAAAATTTTTCGTATAGTTTTCTCCCTAAAAATATACACATTTGCAGACTTTGTGTCAGTTTGGAGGTATCATTAGGAGAGAGGATCGAGACTACACCGCAATCACAAGTACCTAGCTTTAATCTTTTACCCATTTATTCTTTTAAGATTTATATATGTTTTTCGATCCCTTTATTTCTTGCTTCCTGCTGTACACAGTTTTTAGCTGAGACCGACAGAAAAGAAACATAATGCACGCCTCTTTACAACCACATGCACGATTACTTGATAAAAGCTTTCTATTCCTTCTCTTTTTATTTCAACAGTTGTATGTGTGTTTGTGAGACGGAGTGTCCGAGTGCGCGCTCATACGTTTAAGTGATCCTACTGAGCCTTGCAGCGAAGGCATTTTCTTACCCTTTAATCTTCCGTTATTAACAAAACTTATTTTCTTTCCAATACAAAGTGCGTTCAATGAGCTAAACTTCTCTCCCTCCACCGTCTCAATTCTCTCTCTCTCTCTCTCTCATTTGTTTGCTTTTATATTTTTTAAAGCTTTATCCGACATTTATACAAGTTTTACGGATGAATCAAAGTATGTTAGGTACTCTTGGATTCTTCTCGCTCTATCTCGCTTTGCACGTGTCCAACCTATGTTTTTTATGACTTCATTGGTCAAAAAACTGAAGGTGACTAAGGCAGAAAATGATTGAGAAGAGAAAGAGGAGTCAGGAATACAACTGAAAAACAGCAATATGGCACAGTTATAACAATAAACACAACAAACTTAAATATTGTTACGACGGTGACATGGATCGTGATCTTCAAACAGTGGGGTAAATAACTGAACACCAGAAACATCGTTACTCATAACTTTCATAACAATTTTAATAGACGAAGCCACTAGCATCACAAGATCAAGTTATTTACACTCTAAGTTGTCCAAAAGTACACTATCGCTACAAGTAATAAATATCACCAGATTACAATTGAAGCCACGCAGTAATTTACACTAAATACCACGTTCGCCTAACGTGCACAATGAATCGCAACACACAAACTGCGCGGCTACACGACTACGTACAGTCAGCCAAGGTCGGTTGGGTCCCGTGTAACGTTGCAATGATGCGTAGACAATAACCTGGCGGTCAATGACCCCAACGTTTAGCCGAAATTAAAAGGTATTACGCTTTTCGCCTTACTCTCAGCATAACATGTAACCTAACCTTAATTCGTTAACAATGAATTTATAGACGTCATCTTAGCATCGTATAACTTTTCAAGTTTTAATGTTTTTCTATACTTGTATTTTATCTATTCTAATTTACTTAAATTTATACATATACAAATACAAAACTGAAGCTGAGTTGTTCGTTATACGAACACGTATTAAGCTTTCACATGCCTTGTGTATAAGCATGCGTCTTTGGTGTACTACTACTTTTCTGCGTAGCACACCTACTATATATACACTATAAATGTGTATAGGAAAATATACATATTTCATAATGTATATTAAAAGATTGACAGAAATAGAAAACTTTTATAAGTATTTAAAATCATAATTCTATTTTATAAAATATTATGTGTTTATACAATACTCCATGAAAAGTTATTAATATTTAAATATATCAATACAAATTTATGGCACCAATTATGAGGCCAACTACTTATGTAAGCATTAACCTCTATATTGTTTATTTTTATGGTATAGCATAAACGATTAAACGTATTATTCAAACAAGAACACGTACGACAAAACACTGTTACCTACTATTTAAACATCAGTGGTCGTTTATTGCATAGGAGAAAAACCATTCGTGGAGAACAATAATAGACTATTAGTGTCTATATTACAGTAACTTCAGTAACACAAAATAAGTTGACGTTAGATGACTGTTTGATATTTGAACAATATGTCATATATCGTTCGCCGTATTCAATTTTTCAATAGGTATTTTTAATGTCAGCCACATTATCAAAATGGATCGAATTATATCAAAATCCGTACGATTATTCTGGAGTTGAAGGGACAGAAAGTACAGTTACAGATAGACAGGCAGACATATGGCCTTTCTCCTTGCACAGCTGCGTAAACATTCTTAAGCTCTAACAAACGCGTTCCCTTAAATCGATAAACGTTAGTGAACCCCCCTGGCTACTAATCTAGAAGTCCCGGGTTCGGTAGCGGGGGACACAAGAAAATCAAGGAGCGCTATTGAGCCCCCAGGCCGTTTCATCTTGTGAAAATGTTACAAGGGTATCTCGTCCTGAGTTAACATAATGGAATAAAAATATTATTACATAATTATACTATTAGATCCCGTAATCTGAAATGTATCGCTGGTCATACAACCTTCCAAGTGTCCCCCAAAGGCTCGTATAACCCAGCCTGCCTTGCTTTCCTTCAAGACTGCTTACGTAATTAAAAAATAAAAACCTATTACAGTGGAACCTCACTAATTCGTCACCTACTCAAGCTTTTTTTTCTTTTTCTTTATTAACAAGCGAGTAGGTAACTCTCTACAGCATAGATAGGAATAAACTTTTGAAATTATGCTGTACTTTCAAATATCTATTAAATTAGTACAACTGACAAGATTAACAATGATACAGACAATAGCCAAAGTCAAATTGCAAACGGGTATGACAGATCCTTTTAATGTCACGAGAGGGTTAAAACAGGGCGATGGGCTGGCACCAACACTGTTCAACTTAACACCTGAATATGTGATCAGGAAATTATCAATTGATAGGAATTCAACATTAGAACATAAAATGGTCCAGATTTTAGGGCATGAAGATGATATCAATATTATGGCAAGATCCCAAGGAAGAGCAAAAGAGACATTCCAGGAACTTAAAGGTGAAGCAGAAGAGATAGGATTACAGGTTAATACAGATAAAACAAAGGTTATGATCACCACTCGGAAGAAAACCAGGAGACCTGAACAGTTTGAAATTGAACCACTAAACTTGGAAATAGTGAATCAGTTTAAATATTTGGGGTGTTGGATGGCAGAAAATGATGAAGAAATAAATGAAATAAGGAAAAGGATACAGGCCGCAAATAGAACATATGGGTTCATTGACATCTATATTCAAGACAAGGAATGTCCACCGTCAGTCCAAGGTCACATTATATAAACTTATGATTAGACCGGTGATAATATATGGCAGCGAGACTTGGACTCTGAACAAACAAGCCACTAACACAGTCAATAATTTTGAAAGGAGAATTTTGAGGAGAATATATGGACCAATCCAACTAAACGGGATATCGAGAATGCGTCACAATGAGGAGCTGTACAAGCTGTATAAAGACAATGATCTGGCCACCACCATCCGACTGCATTGATTGCAATGGGCAGGACACATCATTAGGATGGAAGACAACCGAATACCTAGGAACGTACTGTTTAGTCAGATCGAGGGTAGAAGGCCTGTCGGAAGACCCAAGACACGCTGAATTGACGCAGTGGCGAGGGAAAAATTTACTTAATTTAAAATGATGGACGTTGATCGCCAAGGACAGGGAAAAATGGAGGCGGATGATTATGAAGGCTAAGGTTCGACTTCGAACTGTGATGCGATAGAAGAAGAAAAAGAATATATACTCTCTAATTATAACCGGGGCAAACTAGAATCGTGCTGATTGGGTTCTAGTAATAGCAAGGAGAACGGATTGCGAAAGGTATTGGTTTCGAGAATGGGTATTTTGTACTTGTGAACGTGGCAAAATATGTGTTGTGTTGTCCTTTTTACAAAATTTGGCACTTTGTGAAAACAATGTGGACATTGAACAATTTTGGAAGGCATACATTATAAAGGATCCAGTGTATATAATGATGATTGGCAAAGTATTCCGGAAAACACTCTAAAATCTGCCTGTAATAAGTTACGGCCATCTGAATTACAAACAGCGTCTACAACACCAGGAGGCTTGACCCCACATCGGAATTGCTAGATATCTGGCAATCCCTACCAGCATTTAACAGTTTGAATGAAGACGACGTCAAAAATTTTGTGAAAAACTTACCGGATGTAGGCTACGAAATGTTTAGTGATAATGAAATTGTTACATACGTATCCACAGAACCTACAGAAGCTAATGATGAACAAGATGACCAGCCAATGGAACCTGCAATCTCTCATAAGGAGGACATTCAATCAGTGACTACAGCAATCAAGTGGTACGAAGGCCAAGACGAAGCAGAACTGCCTAAAATAATTTCACTGCACCCAATACATAATTTGGCTTCTATAAAGTACGGTCTGTAATGTCGTCAGAAAAACAGAAGAAAATTACAGATTTTTTTCACAGTCATTAAGCAAATTTCTTTTTGGAATTACAGTGCTTAACTTGTTTGAGTTCCAAAAATTTCCAGCAATAAATATATTCGGGCATAACATTAGTACTGTAAATTGCTTGTGTTTTAATAAAACATTTTATGTTGTCTTTACTGGGGTTGTTTCTTACTCCCTCACTAATTCCTCTGTTTCACCAATTCGTCACCCTTTCTGTCCTGTAGGTGACGAATTAGTATGCTTCATTGTATTATTAATGAACACAGTGTTGATAAGACTTTGCACTCTCTACTACTAGAAAACAAAAGTTAACCTATATGGTTTCAGAATGTTTAACCTTCAATGGTGACAATATGGCGTCTAACGTGTACTATTCTGTTTTTTTTTTTTCAAATAACTATACGGACTATTGTGTCGATTATAAGAATCGATCAAGACCAATTGGTGACAAAACAGGTACCGACATTGACAAATCACAAAGACCAGTTATGACAAATCACACCGCCATACACACCAAGTATATTGCCTCCTCCTTTCATAATTTGGTAAAAATATAGAAATGTTAGATAATTTGGTATGGTTCTGAAACTTGGTCATAAAGAAAAATGATGAACAGAAGATACAAACAGCATAAATGAAATTTCTGAGATCAGCTAAAAGGTGTAATAGACGAGATTATATAATGATAATGCGATGTATTTTTATACTTACACTTATTGTTTTATTAATGGTACCTATAATTCAATTTTTTATTTTTTATTGTATTCTTTTTTATATAGCCTAAAGGTACCATATGATGTTATTTGGTAAATAAATAACATCATATGGTACCTTTAGGCTATATAAAAAAGAATACAATACAAAAAAATAGATTATATAGGAAATGAGAAGATAAGATGTGATTTAGATATTTTTGCAGTTAATGAAAGGATTAAAGAATACAGAATAAAATGTATTCAACACATTAATAGAATGGAAGAAAGTAGTATACCGAAGTTGGCGAATGATTACAAACCTAGAGGCAGAAGAAAAGTTGGTAGACCTAAGAAAGGTGGACTGTGGAATAGGAACAGGCCGCTAAAGTATTAAACCGTTAAGAAGATGATGACGATGATGGTAAGAATATAGTACCAGGGTAGTTCCTTGTTCAAATTTGTAGATGATAATGGCGTTGAATTTTTGTAGTTATGTGTAGGTTTAGTGGTTTAGTTCAAGGTTGTCAATCCATTCAAGTTCAAGTTGTCAAGTCAATCCATTCTCTACGACAAGTCAATTTTAAAGTATTCAAAATTGTAGAGGCATTGCAATACAAATGAAATTTTAAAAATAAAAAATATATTCTAAAATAAAAATATTATTGCAAAGTGATGTCTATATATGCAAGTGAATGTCTAGCATTGAATTATAATTTAGACAAACTAGAAATATTGGAAAGACGAATTATTAGGAAAATATTGGGCCCACGAAAAACCTCTGAAGGCTGGAAATTAAGAAGTAATGATGAAATATATTAAAGTACAGAAAATATAACAAAAACAATGAGAAAATATGGTAACCTTAAGCAGGCATATTCAATTTAATCACCCAATCAAGTCACAAAAACCTGTCCACATTCCTGCACATTTCCACTTCAAGGATAAAGTAGAACTGCATGTGTGAATATGTCTTCTCACCTCATTAACATCCTAATATTTGGTAATTTTACCTTAGGCGTGTAAAGAGTACCATTCAAGTTGTCTTTATATAAACAGGACCTCTATAAAGAATCAACTTGTTATTGTTTCATGCATTTCATGTTTTCTTAACACTTAACAAATAATCATAAAGCATAAGTAAAAGAAAAATATCAAGTACCGTCTGCCTAGTGGCAAAAGCTAAAGAGCATGATAATGTCTTTCGGCCGCCAGCTAAACGCAACATTTGCAGAAAGGAAACAATCAGTAAGTCAGTAACCATAATAATGTTGCGTTTAGCTGGCGGCCGAAAGACATTATCATGCTCTTTAGCTTTTGCCACTAGGCAGACGGTACTTGATATTTTTTTTCTTATTCAATCTACAACGTTTTACTCGTTCGTTGGCCTTCCTTCGCTTGTCTGCCAGTTTTATGTTGTAGAATGAATCGATTTTCTCCTGCTCAGTCATCGTCGACGCGAACGGTGTATTTATTAAGTACTCGTTCAATTCTTCGTGCATCAAGTCATCTTGTTTCTTATTCAATCTACAACGTTTTACTCGTTCGTTGGTTTTCCTTCGCTTCTCTGATAGTTTCATGTTGTAGAATGCATCGATTTTCTCCTGCTCAGTCATCATCGACGCGAACGGTGTATTTATTAAGTACTCGTTCAATTCTTCGCTCAACAAGTCATCTTGTTTTCGTTTTTGTTGCGATGGGGCCGCTGGTATTGAAGCTTCACCGCCGACAGCAACCGCTCGTTGCTGTTCCTTCTCGAGCTTCTTTCGTTCCCGATACTTTCTTGCTCGCTCGGCATTTTGTCGTTTCTTGATCTGAGCCTTCTCGTCGCTGCTATCCATTGTCGAACGCTGTTTTAATCAGTCGCCACGTTATGGTTACTATATACCAGCAGCAGTGTATTTCACCACAACACAAAACAAACCTTTATTTACAACAATCCCAATGACATTATGTATCTGTGTTATACTTCACATTTCTGCGGTGAGTAATTATATATAAAGAACAGTAGATTTGCATTTACGATGACAAATATTTTAATGAATAGATCGTTAGCTGAATCACATACGAAGACAACCATTAACTAGAGACAATAACCCCAATAACCTATCTACAGCTATGCAGTGTTGTTCGCTTGTTAGGTCTTTAATCTGCGACGACGTTAGCATGTTAGCGGTCGCGGTTTTAGTTAACGATTCCCGGCTGGTAAATTGTGCTAACACTTGATTTTAAACTTTCAGGACGCTTTATAAATCTGGTTTAATTGTTTGCAGTGATATTATTTTTAACACATTATATATATTGCGACGTATCAAAACAAACGTTTATTTACAACAATCCCAATGACGTCACGCAAGAATGACGTCATGCAGCGTGATGCGTTACAGTTTCAGCGTTACAGAAATTTTCAAATGATGGCCAGCCAAAAGACATTACATGTCAAAAAGACTATTATTTTTGACATTTATATAGAATGGACGACAATAGGTTGACAAAGCAAATCTTCAAATATCTGTGGGGGAAGAAGTCAACATCAAGTTGGATTAAAGAAGTCCAAAAGGATTTAGAAAAAAATAATATACACGCAGAAGAAGCAATTGAAAGAGAAGTTTTTCGAGCAAAAGTGTTAAAAATGGAAGGAGTCCAGGGTAGTAGAGAGAAAAACGCAGGTTCAAAGTGGACTGAAGACAGGAAGAAGAGACATAGTGAAAAGATGAAAGAATATTGGAGAAAAAGAAAAGAACACATAGTAAAGAATTGAAATTGGCATGCGGTCCTTAGATGGCCGATACAAAAAAAAACATACACACACACATACACATATGCGCAAAAGAATAAACTCTATTCAAAAAAATATATTCTATCGGTTGTTAAATATATGATATATGATAGATAATACGTATTTTATATGTGATATATATATATATATATATATATATATAGAGAGAGAGAGAGAGAGAGAGAGAGAGACTGCTTAAAAATAAATAAATAGAAAGTCTGGCAAGACGCGAAGCGAGTAAATCACTGTGATTGTGCAACTGTAGTTGCAGTTATTAAGTAGCGGAGAGGCTGTAGCACATAAATCTTATTTAGAGCTTTTACTTCATCACTCCACCAGGCCTGTCTGACATCGCTGTACACGAAAGAGCACTCTACAAATGTCGCTGGTAATAAACAAAATACATTAATATTAGTTGTAGTGAAAGCTAGTATAGTACTCTGCCATCATTCCCGCAATAAGCGGCACACGTCCTATCATTCCAAGAAGAAACGCCCTTGTAAATGTGCGATCTCAAACCGTCATAAAGACTATAAATAAACTACAATAACAGCTGTAATATTTTTTATCCGTTGTTACAAAAAAAAAGATGACGTAATAAAGACAAAGAGAATATAGACATTAATAAAACAATGTATAACAATCAACATAATATTGAAAAAAAAAAGGTAAGAGCTGAAACGAAACAAAAAATGTTTAAACTAGGACAATGGATAAATTCTTAAATAATAGTAAATCACGGACTGTGCAGGGAAACAAAAAGAGAGAGGAAAGTCATAAAAATCACTTGACAAGTGAAGTCATGAAAAATACCATTTTCAGATAGAATAAGATGAGAGGAAAAAAGATAAAGAGTAAAACAAATCAAAGACAAATGAAGAAGAGAAACTATAAAAAATTATATAAACAGATGGAAATAATAGAGAAATTAATACAAGATAGGCTATCTAAACAACGAATGACTAACTTTGGATATGGATGGTCGACGAAATATGAATAAAGCGCAGATACAGTATTAGGAACTTTGAAGCCGAAGTATAGAGGATTGAAGAAGAAGAAGAAGAAGAAGGAGAAGGAGAAGGAGAAGGAGAAGGAGAAGGAGAAGGAGAAGGAGAAGGAGAAGGAGGAGAAGGAGGAGAAGGAGAAGGAGAAGGAGAAGGAGAAGAAGGAGAAGAAGGAGAAGAAGGAGAAGAAGAAGAAGAAGAAGAAGAAGAAGAAGAAGAAGAAGAAGAAGAAGAAGAAGAAGAAGAAGGGTACAATCAGAAAAAATTCATACTTTTTAAGCCGAATGTGAAGCCACTGGTGGAGAAAATACAGAAATACAAGACAATATGAGAAGAACACAAACAGAATGGATAACAATCGCATGTTTTCCGCATCCGCTTCATTCTACGCCGTTGATCTAACTATAATTCTTAGGTTCTGTTACACTAGAATCTATTTCTAAGCTCAAAAGTAACAGTCTCACAACCTATCTGAAAATAAAAACATACTGGAAGCACAGCTTACGTAATTTCGTATTACAACAGTAACAAATTTTTAATCAAAACTTTTCCTGTTTCACCAAGGTTAATTAAAAAATTTAAGGTTTAAACTCTATTAAGAATTTGATGACATATAACGCTGATTATCGCGGATTACAAGTAAAATCGCTGGTTACCTTAACGGCTACTAAAACAGCTATAGTTAACTGTAAATTCTATTCTACATCACTCTCACGTATGTTGCTTTTTCAAGTATCAATTTGTTTGTATGTTTTTTTATTAAATATACGTACATTCAAAAATTTGTTTGATTTCTGTCTTCAAAAAGTTCAGTATGAATTTTTTGTATTGTGTTTGTTGTTTGCAAAGGAAGATTTTCCATATTATGAAAGTTCTTCAAATATTAAATATTTCTGCAAGTAAAATTTATTATTGTATCCTCCACAGAAATTTTCATGTACTGTTTCATGTTGTAATTCGAACAGACTTGTTGTAACTGAAACATCGACCTCTGGAGGTCGCATTCACTGTTCTGGATGATTACTTGACCATCTGCAACCAGCGTTGTATTTCTTATTATTATTAAATAATTATTAGCAGTTCATCGTTGGTCTATTATTTATTATCATTCCCGGATCCACTCGTAATTACCTATGAGATTATTATAAACAAGTACCCATTAACACAAAAATCGGTATGGAGAACCATACATGACTTCCATATTCTAAGATTTATATTTAAAATCATTTTCGAAATGAAATATTACCATAGAAACTACTTCTTTCTACATACTGCTTCAGCCTTAACCACAGTACTGTGGTCATTAACGTATACCACCTCACGTTATCGCACTCGATTTTCACTGATGATGGAAGTCGATGGCATTGCCGAAACGTCTGGTTTTGTAGAAAACATTGGACTACGGCCAAATATCCCGGGAAGGAATTTTAACAAAAACTACTTCTTTGTTGCCGATAACGTTGTACACATATATATAAAAAATATGCATAAAATTAATGGCTTGTATAAGTTAATGATTGATCTCCATTAAGTAGTGCTCAAGTTTCCAAAGTTTTAATATCATGATGTCCGTAATTAAAACATCAGAGCAGGTTTAGTGTGTATGAGGGTACACCGTGGACAAAAATTTTCAACCTTTCCTATTGAGCGTTGCTTAGAGTAAAGCTGCGAATCTACAGTGTACGTTTCACAGAACAAACACGCGGAAAAGAAGGAGCGCTCCGAAGTCACTCATGGACCCTCAGCATCTTGCAGAGGGTTCATTCCCTAAAGACGAAAAGTCTGTCTATGAAGTCGTTCCTCTGTAAACACGTGCAGTTACACTGCCCAGTGATCCACAGGAAGCAAATCGCTATCCACGCTGGACACTTTTTCGGCTTGCACGCGTTATGTTGGTATGGGTTTCGGCACTTTCCATTTAAAAAGCGTGCAAATGTAAGAAAATAAACATGAATGAGGCCAGAAATAACGCGAATTGTGTGTGTGTGTGTGTGTGTGTGTGTGTGTGTGTGTGTGTGTGTGTGTGTGTGTGTGTGTGTGTGTGTGTGTGTGTGTGTGTGTGTGTGTGTGTGTGTGTGTGTGTGTGTGTGTGTGTGTGTGTGTGTGTGTGTGTGTGTGTGTGTGTGTGTGTGTCTTCCCTGCCTTTTTATTGCGGTAGTCATAATAATAAAATGGAAACGTAAACATTACATAACTGAGATATGCTTGCCTGCCACGAACGATATATTTTCTCTCATACATGATTTACATTAAAATGAAAAATTATAATTTTATTGCCTGGCAACAAAATTATTTTATTTTTAACAATTACCATTGTTTGAAAAAGTTTAAATGAATTTTCAAGTACTTTACACTTGTTAAAACTTAAAAGGTTGCTGGTAAACTACCCCTTCCCCTTAACCGATCTTCACCAAAATCAAAAGGCCTTGAGTTCTCTACAATTCAGGGACGTATGCAAAAAATTATTTGATTCTGTTTAAATATGCGGCAGTTATCGTTCGTCATAGAAAAAATTACCCTTGTTAAAACATAAAACGTTGCAGGTAAACTACCCCTTTCCCTTAACCGATCTTCACCAAAACCAATAGGTCTTGAGAACTCTACAAATCAGGGCTGTATGCAAAAAATTATTTGATTCTGTTTGAATTTGCGGCTATCGTTTGCCAAAAAAATTACCCTTGATAAAAAAAAACCGTTACAGGTAAACTACCCCTTTCCCTTAACCGATCTTCACCAAAAACAACAGCTCTTGAGAACTCTATAATTTAGGGCTGTATGCAAATAATCTTTTGATTCTGTTTGAATTTGCGGCTGTTATCGTTTGCCATAGAAAATACCCTTGTTAAAACATAAAACGTTGCCGGTAACACCACGTATTTTCGTTTTGTATTAAGAAATAGGACAATGTACAGTTAGTACACTTCTTATTTTCTACATCGTAATATATCGATACAATCGCATATTGCATACTGCAGAAACGGATAAAGGTAGAGTTCCGATGCCGCTAAATATCATTTGTTTATTTAATTGTTACTGTGGTAATTAATTCTGGTCTCCATGGTGTTGTTGACATCTTTATACACGTCAAAGAAAGGATATAATTAAAAGGGCCTAAATCGTGCAAACGAGGCAGAATATCAAAATCCAAGTTAAACAGTGTTTTTCGCTTTGTGTCAAAGGTTACCCGTCCAAAATTTGCTGGCAATCGGTGTAACGGTGTGGATTGTATTCAATACAAACAAATCATCAGACTTTGATTTATATATATATATATATATATATATATATATATATATATATAGATAGATAGATAGACAGATAGATAGATAGACATTTATATACAATTGAAGCAACAATAATAAACAACATAGAAAATGTTTGACATATTAACAGCGCTTTTGATAAAGCAAAGACAATATACAATTCTTTGCACCACAGCAAAACCTCTTTTCTGCCTAACATCCCTGTCATGTATGTGATCTCACACGCGACAAGGATATAAAGCTTGTCGTAAAACAAATTGAATTTTTACAGTCACTCTTCGTCTAGAGTCCTTATCAACACCAGGAAAGTGAAAAAAAAATTATTTCATTAATACTGTTTAAAAGGAATATTTTAAAAGCTTTTAAAAACTTATGAAGACATTTTTACTGATAATTATTGTAAATATTTACATTCGTAAACATTATTAAAAACCCCTAATTATAGTATAATTCATAACACATTTTGGAAATTCAATAAAAGGTAATGAATTAGCTTTCATTTAGCTTTTTATTTTTCTAAATGTTTTCATCCATTTGTTTTTTTGTAAAGAAAGTCTTTTAGTTAAATATTTATCATATTAATTATACTAAAAAAACTTTCAACATTGCACTCACATATTTCGAGAGCTATATTTTCTTTTAACATCAACTTAAAACCACAGAAAACTCGATTTACTTTAAGCAGGTAAAGAGAACAATTAATGAAAGTTTAATCAAGACAAATGTCTTAAAACAGATACAAATTGATGAACTTATATTTTTATTGAAAATTGTTGTGCAACAGAATTACTTTACACACGACAATAAGTTTTTTATCCAGGAAAATGGGCTGGCCATGGGTTCACCGGTGAGTGGAATTTTAGCGGAGATTTACATGAATCATTATGAGAACAAGTATATACTATCTGACCAAAACAAGTTATACAATAAAATCATCTCATACACACGGTACGTAGACGACACATTTTTAATTTTTGGTGGTACTCTTAGACAGATAGACGGATTGCTTACTTTTTTGAACGGCATAAACAGTAATATTAAATTCACTATGGAAGTAGAACATAACAATATGTTGAATTTCCTGGACGTAACCACATATAAACGTAATAACCTCCTTAGCTTTAAAATATATAGAAAGCCAACAACAACTGATATAGCCATACATGCTAGTTCCAATCATCCTTATACACATAAAATGGCAACTTTTAACACACTGGCACATAGATTGACAAATATACCGATGGACATAGAAGACTATAACGATGAAATTAATATAATAAAACATATAGCGATAGTGAATGGTTACAATAGTAAAATCATTGATAAAATAATATATAAACACGCTAATAAATTAAAACGATTGGACAAAGTTAAAGATAAAACCCAATATGTTTCTGCTAGATATACAAACATACTACCTAATACACTACATAATGAATTAAAAAAGCTAGGGATTATTGTCTCATTCAGGACCACGAACAAATTAACAAATATACTTAAGCCTAATACCAAAGCATTACTAGAGGATTGTTCTGGCGTTTATAGAATCCGGTGTAATGAATGCGATAAAATCTATATAGGCCAGACGGGGAGAAAATTTTCCGAGAGATTTAAAGAACATTTACCTAAGAAGTTCCCCAATAATAATGTATCGCATTACGCACAACATCTAATAAACGAAAATCATACATACACTGGATTTAAAGAGAATTTGGAACCTTTACATATAGGTAAAAAGGGTCAACTACTGGATGCTTTAGAGGAATTTGAAATATACAAGGCCTTAAGAAGAAATAAAAATCAGGTACTTAATGAACAGTTATCATTCAAATCAAATAAACTATATGACACAGCTATTCAAACAAACCGTGAATAGCGTGTACGGATCAGTTGAAAGTCGGACTTCGGCCAGTGCACTGGTTCGTTTGTAGCGTGTTCCGATACAGATTTAATGTTCAATGTTAATTTATTTAAGTGTGTTATGTGTTTGTGTCGTTGTGAATTTTTAACGAAACCCTAATAATAGGGTAGATTTGCTTTTACCTGAAGATGGGGATATAAGCCCTGAAACATGTAGTAATTAAAAAGAAAAAGAAGATCACTTAGTGGATAAAATAAGGTAATTATTTATTTAATGAAAGTTTGTATGTTTAAAATTCTGTTGTACCAATAAATGTGTACCATTATTCATCACAAGAACTTCTACAATCTCTCTTCGGATCTCAATCTGTAGATTTTCTACATAAGTATTAGTTAATAATTATCCCGTATTAAGAAAATTATAATTATAAGTAATAAACAATAATAGTGTTTCCTCTTACCTATTAATATCAGACGTAACTAATATGTATTATGTATATGTTACATCCTTTTCAAACACCGTATTCTTCGAAACTAATGATCTGTATTAAATGATGTATATTCCCATTACCTGAAACAAAAATGTACACATATAATTATTGACATTTAAACGGACACTAAAAAATTTGTACACAAATAATTACCGGTAATTTATATTTGTGTTATTCTTAAATCTGTAAATATACGTACACTTTCGTGTGTGTGTGTGTGTGTGTGTGTGTGTGTGTGTGTGTGTGTGTGTGTGTGTGTGTGTGTGTGTGTGTGTGTGTGTGTGTGTGTGTGTGTGTGTGTGTGTGTGTGTGTGTGTGTGTGTGTGTGTGTGTGTGTGTGTGTTACATTTACATATTCTTCCTACTGATCCACAGAATTACAGATATCAGTACACCCCTTGAAATTATTGAAATTAGAACGAATTGCTAAACTGTATTCTAAATTTAAAAAAAAGTAAATTTTACAAGAATTGAAACATTGTACTTATTTATAAGTATGGTGACTGCATAAGTTAATCTGTTCAACAAAACAACTGGAATAAGGTAGATGTAAATTATTTGTGGAGAATTAGAATTTCTCATCCGCTATAGGCGAGCACTCTCGCACGCGGGCGCGCGGGCGCGTGTGTGTGTATAGCGTTTGAGAGAGAGAGAGAGGGGGAGAGAGAGAGAGAGAGAGTACATATATCGTTGAATATACTTATTTTGGAACACTGTTTTTGAATATACAGGATTGGTTGCTCATTGTGTGTTGCTAAGTTTGTATGTTATCAGAGTTTTTTTCTTTTTATTGTACACAAACTTGTAGTCGTTATTATTAAATCACATTTATTTCTGTGTTTATTTGAAATGTTTTATTCTCCATCTACCCCGAAATGACGAACTGAATTCAAGCTTTGTACACTGCAATATTTTTGGAACGGGGAATAATGCATCATCATCATCATCATCATCATCATCATCATCATCATCGCCATTACTATTATCATCGTCATTATTATATTTAAATTCATCGGGATGGACAGATATGGGGCAGCTCAGGGATCGAATTTATGATCAGATCTCTGAGATGCTTCATACGACAGCATTCTTCGGATAGACGTGCCTGAGAATATATTCTTGGTGGGCTACACTGGTGATATTGCAGCGGCTATTATAGGACAATACGTGCAGCGGACAAAAACGACATTAAGCCAAATCAGGCAACCGAGTCAGTTGCTAGATGGCAGACCACGGCTTAAAACTGACAGCCGAAAGCCGAAAGAGATAAATCGTGCTAATTACAAATAGGCGTTTGCATAACAGGTCGGGGAAGAAACTGTGCAGACCAAAGACTGCTGTTAAGTACCTGGGGTTAATGCTGGATACACAGCTTTCTTTTTGGGCACAAATAAAATTGGCGGCTGAAAAAGCGGCAACTGTGACCAGGGCGCTGAGTAGAATAATGGCTATCCGGAATCTTCAAAGCGGCGATTATTGACTCAGTACTACTTTATGGTGCGGAGACCTTGTCTGATGTATTCAAAATGCGGAAATACAGAAAACGGAAGTTATCAATGCAGCAAATTGGAGCACTCAAAGTGGCTTATATACTCCTGCCGCATGGTCTGGGAGTCCGCGGTTTTTGTAGTAGTCGTGGGAATAATTTCAGTCGGTCTACTGATCAAGGGAAAAAATAGATTTACAATAGGCATGCCAAAGTAGAGACAGATCAAGCTCAAAAAGAGACAAAAGTTGATACCTGGTTTACTGGCACGACAGATGGACCAGTGACATAAAGGTAAGATGGACCACCAGGCTCATAAAACAGTTATCCTAGTAGACTAACTGTGAACATGAAGAGATGAATTATTATCCGATACAATTTTTACGGTCTGTTTCAGACCCACCTCTACAGGGTGCGGAAAGTAAATAGACCAGAGTGCATTTTCCGTATATTCAAGTTAGATGATGTGCACCACACACAACTGCATCTGTGGCAGAAGGAAAGAGGAGAAGCCAATTCTGGAGAATACCGGTGAAAACCGCTGGAATCATGTAGCAGTCTATAGTAGAACGTCTTAAAACAAAAGAAGAAAGAAGAAAATGAGCTTTCTGGGGCCAACGTGACAGAATAGCAGAAAGAAGGTAAGTTTCACAAATTTTTTTAATTAACTCTGACAGGTGTTTCGACTAACTAAGCCATTGTCAAAGAGCGAGTGAATGAAATTACTGAACACAGGATATTAGTGGAGTGTAGGTGGTGAACATCTGTTTAGGGCGTATCTGGAACATCTGTGTTGTGACGGCGAGGGGGGGGGAATATGTGCATGAGACAAGGGAAGGTCAGGTGTCTTTAAAAACTAAATACAATCATGAATGCAAAATATAAAATTAACTGAACTAAATATAAACTGAATGCAAAATTTAAAATAATGATGAACATTCAAAATAATATAAAATAAACTAAACTAAATAAGAGATTTTAATAAAGGGGATACACAAAATTCAGTCTGTTCATTGGTTAAATTTTTGTTATTTTTTATTGTTTTTTTAATTTCTAAAATTTCTAACAAATCCATTTTTTTTTACCTTTTTGTATGTTGTGGAGTAGTGTTATGTTTTTTGTGTCTATGAAGTGATTGTGTTGTAAGCAATGATCTGCAAAACCAGTCAACAATCTCCATACATCTCTATAGGTCTGAGAATTAGACTTTAACGAAATCCCAGGCCAGTCACATTGAAACGGCCAAAATGAGATTTCTCAGGCACGTAGCCGGTTACATTCTTAAAGATCAAAAAATAAATATTTATGTACGGGAAAAACCGAATATTATGAGTATACTCGATAGGTTAAAACGGTTGCTACATCTTAACCGAACGGATGACTGCCCCATCCCCAAACAGCAATTGAATTATAAGGTGTGGAGCAGGCCCGGCCCAAGGGCCAGGCAAGCCGGGCGACTGCCCGGGGCGTCGCTGTCAGAGGGGCGCCAAAAGAGCCTCAAAAAATAAATTTTAGAAAGTGTTTTCTACTGATTTTTTTGCTTTATATTTCTGTAAACTAGCGTCAGTTGCATCATCTTCTTTTTCCACCATGGACTAAAGCGAATTTCATAGTAGGCTACTAGTGCGCGTGTTGTATTTTTAGCGCTGGATGGCGGGAACTTCGTGCAGACCATAACGTCAGCGTGGCTTCAGGCGAAAGGAGCTTCTCAAAATTAAAATTAATTAAAAATTATTTGAGATCTAACATGTGTCAGGAGCGCCTCGTGGGACTCGCCATGATGTCGATTGAGTTTGACATTCTCCAAGACATTGACATGGATGTCATTGTTAGAGACTTTGCAGATAAAAAAGCTCGGAAGGTTCTGCTGTAATCATGACACCATTAGTAGTGTTCAATAAATGTTGTTCGTTGTTGTTTTTGTTTATACATATACATACCGGTACATAAATAAAAAATGTGTGATGGATATCATGTGCATATTTTTTAAGTCTAAGTATTAATTTTGCTCTTTGAAAAATGGGCTTTAAATTATTAAAACCACTGTAATAAAATGTAAACTACAGGCTAGGACTAGGTGGGGGGGCGCCAAAAATTCACTTTGCCCGGGTGAAAATTTTGCCTTAGGCCGTCCCTGGTGTGGAGCGTCCGATGAAGCGTTGGAGTGACATCTAGTCTATCTGCTTGGGACCGGAACAAACTATTTGTGGTTTAATTCTTCCTGAAGGCTATGACAATGATTATTTAAAACTCTGTATAGAACAAAAACTCCCTCCACCAAAATATTTGTTCTGGTCCCCGCGGTACGGTTGTATCACCACATAGTATAGATCATAATACCAAAAATATTTCTCCTCGATCACAGTGTATTTGAAATTATTTTGCAACAAAACATTACCTTAGTTGTTCACCTACTGACAGCGTAATAATCTCTTGACGGCTAGTAACACAATACAACTTAACGCTCTACGGGTAGCAATAAAAATACGCCCCCATGCGTTGCTGTATCGTACTAAAACATTTCACGGAAGACGTATGAGGATATTTAATCGTTTCTTTACAGCTTCTCTTATGACGTAAGAAGAGTTTATCTGTCTCAGTTTCCTACTAGACACAGCCGTACTCGCTCTCGAGGAAAAATGTTATAGCACACGCTGTCTTGAACAAATTGAATTTCCACAGCACGTTAATGTATGTCTCTCGCGCTGCGCCATGTCTTCCCGCTCGCCCTTCCTACCAGTTCAACGTCGCCTCCATTTTTCTCAGTATTATTTCTCTGTACCAATATTATTTCTCAATATTGTTACGTCTGTATTACTGTTAAATGTACTATGGTTATCAGTAGCCTATATTAAGATTTTTTTTGTATTATAAGATCTGCTGCGTAAAGTTCGTATCTACCACAAGAAGACACTAGATGTTACAGTGAATATAACGAATTATCATCGGGTAGAGTAAATCGTGTTGCTCTTCATTATTACTGTAATATTTCCCTATCCGACTGAGTGTATCTGTGTGTGTGTCTGTGTGTATTCCTGTATTGTAACTCGTGGACTTTTTTTAATGTTAACACAATAATATCAAATTACTTCTGCAAATATATTTGTTTGCGATACGTTTGACAGAATTATTTTTACATCATAAGCTACCTTATATACTAACAAATTTTTATTACTAATATTGTTTTCATCCACCACTTTCTACAATATATATAATTCAAAGTTTAATGCAGCGATTATATAATATTATGATATTATTCAATATAGTTTCTTCTGCAAGTATTGAAACGACAAAAACGTAATACACTACTTGTAGAAAAACTATATTGAATAATATCATAATATTATGCACTTAATATTGTTTTAAAATA
This sequence comes from Magicicada septendecula, assembly GCA_034769895.1. Taxonomy (NCBI): domain Eukaryota; kingdom Metazoa; phylum Arthropoda; class Insecta; order Hemiptera; family Cicadidae; genus Magicicada; species Magicicada septendecula. The sequence continues at coordinate 85,262,391 of CM068375.1, read as the reverse complement.
TTTTTTATTAATTTATAATATTAATAATATTATATGTAATATAATATTATATAGATTATACATAATATATAATATTATATATTACATATATATAGGCTATATATATATTGCTACGTTGAGCTTAAAAATAACAAAAGTGCCCACGCAAAGTTTAACACACGGCAACGCACGAAACTGTTTGAAGATCATTCTGCTCTACAGGATTACGCAACGCTGTAGATAATTCGAGATGCCTGTTCTACACGTTTCCCGACTATTCTACCGCCATCCTGGTCCACTGTGTCAATACAGTGCAATGTGGCCAACCGACGTGTAAATACTGGATTCCGAAGCGGCCGAGTCCAGTTAGACCAGGCGATATTACTAGTGATTGTTGCGGTTTAGTGGAAAGTTAGTTATAATGTTAACTAGTGCAAAACTGTAATAAGGAGACATATATTGTTGTGTGTTGAACACATTTTAAGAGTTGCTTAGCTGATTTCTGACTGTTGTTTGTGTCTAATTAAATTTTGTAATTAGTGCCTTTATATTGGTGTCAGATATTCCGTTTCCACTGTATAACACGACGATCCGTGTGACAAAATCATAATATTATTATATACGTACAATATAATCATATTATACAATTAATTATGTAAACAACATTTCTAACATTTATAATAAAACTACTTTACACAAAACAGATTTCCCCCTAAGGGGACGTCCATTAATTACGTGAGCTCAAAATGGGGGGGAAGGGGTCCGGCAAAATCTCACCAAATCTCATTTAAAGAGAGGGGGGCCAATGAAAATCTCACGTCAACTTTTTAATTCAGAGAATATACATTATTATAACGGATAACATTTTGTTTTATAAAATTAATCCCGAGCATAGACAATATTAAAGTGCCCACCAATCTTTATGGCCTCTCTGAACTGAACTGAATGCTTAATACACGTGTGCATGCCCGGGATTCCCCGATTTGAAACAAAGAGCCGCACAAGTGTCAGATTTCATTCGGGGAGTTCCCTGCCGCGCCGGTCGAAATCACTGCGTGTCAGTCAGTGAGTCAGTCGTGATATTCTGCAACGCATATAAAGCCGATGTTATTGTGTTCAACATGAATTTGTATCAATTTTACAATGCGTATGTTAAGCGGCATGCAGACAAGTCGAAACAAACGTGCAAGAAGTTAATCGTTTGTGGAAGGAAGCTAAGTTGAATTTCACCGACAAGAATTCTCTTAGTGATCATATAAATCAAGAGATTGAAATTCTACGTAATCATACGGTTCAAAGGAAGGTACAAACAATGTTGTCTTTCATCTGCAAAGTAAGTAAAGTTTCAATGACATTTAATGTATATAATATATCAATAAAAGGTCAATTTTTTAGGGATCCGTCAAAACGGTTATGACAGCGGCAAAACTGTGAATCCCACCTTAGAACTGGAGAACTTCCAGAAAGCAGGCGAGATTCTGGGCGAAATATGGAGCTCGGTATTAATCGACGGGCACAAAGTCGTTGCCGAATACATAAAGCCGAAGGACAACCTATCTATAGTTCCCGACTTGCCCGATGAACAATGGTATGCAGACCATGTCAGAGAAAGCCAGTATTTCCTGCAGGTATTATATATGTACTTCATGCTAAAATGCCTATTAAATGCGCCTCTATAAATCTCGAATTCATACTCAAATTTTAATTTGTATTTGCAGGTGGTCAAGTGTGAAAATCGCGACTGCTGCAGACCATTGAGGAGTGCGCTGCATACTGTGGTTCGCGGACGTTTCATGCCTCCACCTTATCCGATCCTCCAAGTGACCGGAGAACCGACTGTGCCGGAGCCTGGGGAACACGATGGGAAGTCGTTCGCACCGTTCCAGCTTCGGCAATCTCTCACGGTGTATCCCAAACATGCGGGCTATTCCCAAATGCCGTACGATTACTACTGCCCATCTCTTTTGATGAATGATCAAACTATCCATAACAGATGCTGCAAGACTTGCGGCATCTACTTTGCTTCGTGTGTGAAGCTGCAGAACACAGGTCGGCGCTGCATGCAACCCCGCGAGCACCTGTGGTCAGGGTTCGACCAACGCGTGTGGTCACCCGTCGGGCTGAGAAGCTGCTGTGCGCCGTGGACGATAGGCTGGAGTGGCTGCACGAGGAGGATGTAGATACGTCTAATGACTGTCTTCCTGTACTACCAAAACACATGGATGTCATGTGTACAATCATTAGAATAGAGGAAGCACATGAATGCCCATGGAGTGAGTGAAGAATTAGGGAAGGTGGTGTCGCAGCCTATTTTGTATTTGCTTATTTGCGAAAATTATTTGCAAAAACCACGATAAGTAGAGAGCCATTTGGCAGCTTTCAAGACAATTAATTTAATTAAACTCGTTATAGTGCACCTTAAACGTAGTTATCATTTTCACCTCTAATTTCACAGAAAAAATGTAGTACATAGAAGATATGCTTTAGGTATTTTTAGTGGTATGAAGCAAAAACATGAACATATCAAATAAATTTAATTATTTAAAAATTATAGGGTAAACCTCACGTGAGGGGGAGGGGGGTCCCACCATATCTCACCAAATCTCACCAAGGGGGAGGGGATCCAAATTTAAAAAAAAAAAACCTCACGTAATTAATGGACGTCTCCTAAGCAATAAATCTTACATAGGACAGAAAAACTACATGATACGAGTAGATTTCTTCGACTTGGCAATGCTTTCTTCAAACCTCATATTTACAATTTAACTATCCACACATTATCCTATGCCTAAACAATAAAACATCAATTTTTAGATATTAAAAACTATTAAAATGATAGAAATAATGTAATATAATTCCAAAATCCAATGGGAGTAGCAGGAATGCTATCGTAGTTTGGAGCAATAATCATTTTAAGGGCCAAAGGGCAACAAACTGAAACCAGTTTCGAGTTTTCGTACATTCTCATTCCAGGAAGACTGGTTTACTAAACTGGTTGACTTTAGGATGAAAGAGAGATTCCCTTAGAGACATCTGTTTTAGAGGTTCCCGCTTTCATCATCATTGTCCTCAAGGTTTAAACCAAGAATGGTTTGTTCCGGTCTCAAATAGGCAAATATTACAGCTGGTCACTCCAGCGCTTCCTCGGACGTCCCACACCTCTCCGTCCCCTCGGCTTATAGATCCATAGTTGTTTGGGGATGCGGCAGTCATCCATTCGGCAAAGATGTTTCAACCAATTCAGCCGATACTGGGCGATCCTGTCGAGTATACTCATAATATTCAGTTCCTGCCGTATATCTGTGTTTCTTCTGTGATCATGGAGAGTATACCCTGCCACGTGCCTGAGAAATCTCATTTCAGCCGCTTGGCTGCGACTGGCCTGGTATTTCGTTAAAGTCCAATTATCAGACCCGTAAAGAAGTGTGGTAAGAACTATCACCTTGTAGAATTTTAGGCGTGTTCCTTTACTTGCTGACTTAAGGGTTCGCCTGATGGTCCCGCACGTAAGATTAAACTTATGCAAATTATGCACCATGTCGTTGCTTGCATTATAAGATACACTGTAGCCCAGGTGTTCAAAACTGCTAACTTGTTCCAGGACAGTACCATCTATAACAATTTTTGCCCGTACGGGATCAGTTCCACAAAAAGCCATCACTTTGGTTTTAATTGTGGATATCTGCAACCCAAAGTCTTTGCAGATTCCATTTAACAAATGTATACCCCATCTGCAATCTGCTTTCAGCGTCCAACAGAATAGCCTGATCGTACCCAAACAACAAAGTGTCAATTGTAAAGTGACCAATCATAAAATGGTTTGGAAGACACATCTGCCAGTTTTTTATGGCATCGTCAATATACAAATTAAAAGGGAAGGTGATAATGGACACCCTTGTCGTACTCCGCAATTGATCAGGCCAAATCTAGGAGCTGTTCTCGGTCTCCATGCTTCAATTAAGATTTTATTCTCCACATACAGACTCTGTATTACTCTTATTCTCCACATACAGACTCTGTATTGCTCTAACTAGATGTTGTGGGATCCCTTTCCTGCCATTACTGCCCATAGTTTGCTCCGATTCACTCTGTCACAAGCCTTCTCGAAGTCGATGAAAGCTATGTATGTGGGCAGCTGATACTCTCTACGCTTTTCAATGAGCTGGGCTATTGTAAATATACAATCTAAACATGATCTGCGCTTCAGGAAGGGCAGATTCCTTTCTTAATTATTAAATTAGTTTCTGTCCACTAATCCCATAACTTTTGAGATACGGTGTAGCATGTGCGCCGCTCACTGTCATGATCTGTATAAAGCCTCAGGCTTGAGTTTTACAGACCTAAAAGTTACAACTACCAAGAATAGGTTAAAAAACTAACGCTCAAAACATATACTAAGTGCAACTGTATTATCACACTATTAATTATTAGTAGTGTTAGAACGATCGCATGGGACGTGTTCCAACAACAGTGGAATCATTATTCACAATTTATTTACACTACTAAAAAGACAATAGCTCTGCTGTTACAATGGTTCTTCTAGTTATGTAATTTTCCAGTACCAATTACCGCATAAATATTAAAGTCATCAAGTTAATAAAATTACAATACAACGCAACACAAATAAATAATTACTGGTATCACTTTGACTATCACCATCTAACTTTCATGATACGTTTATATACTGCAGTGCATTAATTAAACACTAAACTACTTGCAAGTGAGCTAATGATGCCGAACATTAAAAATCAACGAACCCCGGATTTTCTGGTGTTCGTCTGTACATAGTGGGGAATGGGAGTTGGGCCGAGTAATAATTTTTGTAAAGAATTTTAGACGAACAACAAAGCCGAGAGTGCAGAGCCGTCTACTGATTCGGAATTGTCCAGCTGATATAAGACCAGCATCACACAGACTACTGAGCACTTATGTATGTCCCATCGGCGTTTTTTGGCATTACAATAACATTAAATATGAGATTTGATCAAACAGATCCTGCAGTGTTTAAATTCTCTGCATTTGAATTGTCCGGTTCAAAACAAATTGAGCTCTTGTTACACCTGTTTGTAGCGATAGACAAAACGTTCTGGCAATATTGGATTTATAGCTATTTGAGCGAGTTGTGTGTTGATTGCCGACGATTTTCAGCACGTGATCGAAGAACATACATCGATTTTTAATACATTCTACAGACTGAAATACAGTAATTTGTAATTTTATATGAACAAAGGTCCGAAAAACGTTTTGATCTGATGGTAAATTTTATGTTTTCATGTGGTTTTTAACCTGAAAATACATGTGGTTCCAGAACCAGTGTCTTGAATAGTTTTATATAACAGTTTTTTAAATCATCATGAAGTTAGACAGCTAATACATCTAATTTGATTTTTATGAAGTTCATTTGTTTTGTATTAACTTCACTTACACCATATTTCTCAGAATTACATTCTTTATAAATTTAATTAATAAAATATTGTTTTCTTATATAAGTTTTACTTAACATAGGCAGGTCTATACCACTGTTATCTTATCCTGACTTACGCTTCAGCTTTACATCTTAATTTCTTCAATCTCCTACGTTTTTCATTCTCTCCTTTTTCTTTGACACCTCTACACAGAAGATTCACACCGCACGCGCGCCCACGCTGTTAAAGCTTCCGCCCAGCTGTTTATTTTCTACACTGTTTTTGAAAACGCTAAGTATTCTCTCTCTCTACTATGCCTTACGGCAAAGGCATTTTCTTGTCCTTTAATCTTCAGTTATTAACAATAGTTTTGTTTTCTTTCCATTACAAAGTGCCTTCAGAGAGCGAACAGCCAGCCAGCCTTTTCTCTCTACGTGAACTCGTTTTCTTTTTAAGTTTCAGCAAACACGTAATAACCTCTTTTTTTTGTTTTAGTTGCTTTGAGACTACACATATCATCAGGCGCGTATTATGTGTACATTACTGCTGAAACGTTCAACACAAATATAACATTTTATAATGAACGTAAATCTTTTACACTGCTATGACAATTACGTAACGTTCTCAATTTTTCGAGAACGTCATTCTACCCGTTTCTCGGCTAGCCGAGCAAGTGCAGCGTCTCGGTCAAGGTCGGGCATTCACGTAGCCTCCAGACTGTTCGAGCTCTTGTAACTACGCAAATTATGCTGGCAAGCCGCCAGGAATATGGAAAATTATGCTGAAACTTCTGCGGGATCTATATAAGCAACAGCGGTCAGATTAATCAGAGTTACACCTGGCGATATTGTAGAGTGCGGATCAAGTAATTGTTGCGGATTAGTGGAAAGTGATTGTTGTGTTAGTGCGGTTTGTAATAAGGTGACATTATTATTTCATGTGAACAAACTTAATTTGTATTACTGTATAAGAGTACCTTGGTAATTTTGAATCGTTATTTGTAACTAATTAAAGATAATAATTAGTGACTTCATTGTTGTCTGTATTTTGATTCCACTGTACAATACTACAATCCGTGAGACTGTCGTAAAAATATAATGTATTCTGTATGACCAATTACCAATATAACACTGCTTTTATTGGACTTCATGGTGAACAGTGATTTTGAAAGAGTGGAATAAATTACAGAGCGCCGGAGAAATCAAGACACAACTTGTATTCACCGCTTCAATGGAAGAATGTTATTGCAGTTAGTACTGGTATTACAATAATTCACCTAGTTATATAATTTCCAAAACGCACTACACAATCAATAGTAAAAGTCATCAAGTAAAAGTCACTATCATCTGCAGTACAAATTACAATTAAATACTTGACACGTTCACCAATACACTCGTTTAATAAACGTACAATCTGCTACGCTGAATTTCAAAAGTAACTGGCCGGCAGAGGTCGCATGCTGTTTTTATTGAAATAGGCAAGGTTACTAGTGGTGTGCAATGTTAACGATAAACTGTCACAATATTCTACGTGTGTCGGCCGTAGAATTTACAATGTCAGTAAGTAGACTTTGCCAGGAAACTCTGAACGGCTTCGGAAAATTGCGTCCAGTGACATAACTAGGAGCTGCTCCTCGGTAGAGGTCATCACTAGCTTCTTGAAGGTCAGACTCCCCGTTTTTCTCAGGGTAACTGAGGTATTCAAGGTTCTTCCTGTATAATTATTTATACAAATATGAATAAGCCTTGTCCACCTTTGATGTCAAAATTAATGACAGCAGAGATTGATTTTTGGAGACGTTCGGCAAGAGTATATAGACGTGAGAAAATGAGAAATATAATTATTAAAAACAGAATTAATGTGAAAAATTCAATTGTTGATTTTATTCAAACAAAAAAAATACAATGGTATGGACACACAAAAAGAATGGCACAGGAAAAGAACGAGAACGATGACGATGACGATGACGATGACGATGACGATGACGATGACGAGGACAAGGACGAGGACGAGGACAAGGACAGAAACAGGATCAGGAACTGGAATATGAACTGGAATAGGAACAAGAACAAGAACAAAAACGATAACGAGGACGAGGACGAGAACGAGAACGGGAACGGGAACGAGAACGATGACGATGACGATGACGAGGACGAGGACAAGGACAGAAACAGGATCAGGAACGGGAATATGAACTGGAATAGGAACAAGAACAAGAACAAAAACGATAACGAGAACGAGAATGGGAACGAGAACGAGAACGAGAACGAGGTTAACATCCTTTGGTTGCTAAGGAGAGTATAGAATGGATCCCACCAGGAAGAAGGAAAAGAGAACCTATCACCTGTATAGAAGAATTTCAGACTATATTAAGGGAAAGAGAAATCCAAATCTTTGGATGAACAAGCAGCAGTGGAAGATGAGAATTCGACAAATTCTGTAATCTTTGGTTCCGGAAAATGTGTAAACATTGTACAAACGGAATAAATAATAATTTATAAGCCTTATTTTAACATAAGCAACTGGCATAGAAATAGTAGGTCTACGTTAAGTGAATTTTAGTAAACTTTTGATAGCTGTAGGAGTGGATTAGTCCCATTGATCCCCACTTGTAGTTACGCCACTGATTACGTCTATCTCCTGATAAAGCAGTACGCGGCAAGCGCTACGTACACTACAGGAAATATTTATGTCGAATGTTGACTAAACATCGAACATCGTTAATACAGTTTAGTCTTTGGTTCCTCTAATTGCGACATATTAATATGTACAAACCTGGTAGTTACTTTAAAAAGTTAATCAACTGTCGCTTGTAAACGTCCGTTGTTTTTACTGTACCAACAACGCTGTTTTCAGGTTTAATACCGTTTTTATTTTTTAACACCTAGCGATTTACGTTTTTTTTAGTTTACGTGTTTTGTGATTTACGGTTAATATTTTTTTACGGTGTTCACGTATTTTTTCTTTTCGCCGATTTTACGATGAGGCGTCCTCGGTCGAACGAGACTAACTCGAATATCTGGCCGTAGACTTATTTACATACTGGTTCCAGCTTACAATTGCTACATTTCTATAGCCCAGACGTAACGGAGGATGGTCACACAGACTAGTACACGAAATACATCTCACAAATAAGTAAATATAAATGTGTCTTGATTTGTCTGTAATACATCGTTATTGTTATGACGGTCTCACGGATCGTCGTGTTGTACAGTGGAAACAAAATACAGACACCAATGAAGTCTCTAATAACCAGCTTTTATTAGTCACAAATAACAACTTGAAATCAACAAGGTACTCTCATTCAACAAGTGTAGATAAATTTGTGCACATGCAATACTAACGTCAATTATTACAGTTCCGCACTATTATAACGCAGTAATCACTTTTCACTAATCAACAACAACCACTGGATCCGCACTAAAGAAATCTCTCACTGTAACTAACCTTTAATCCGGCCGATGTTGCTTATATAGGTCCCGCAGGTGTTCCCGAATAATTATCCATTCTTTTGGCTGCGTGCCAGCATAACGTGCGTTGTTAAGACTGCTCTCGAACAGTCTGGAAGCTACTTTAGTGCACGGCCTTGAGCGGTTACAGAGACACTGCACCTGTTCGGCTAGCCGAGAAACGTGTACAACTATTACGTATCTGCACACGACGACTTTTCGAGATCGTTACGTAATTGTCTTAGCAGTATATTGTAAGTCTACGGAGTTCTGGGGCACCGAGTAGTGTACTGTATTCATAATGTTGTTTGCAACAACTACCATATAAATTTAGGTATAATTATGCTAGCCGGAAGATAAGATAGTGAGTTAAACAACAGAATTAATAAAACAACTACTTTGTTTCGTTTTTGGAAAGTACGTTTATTGGTAAGAATAAAATATCACTGACAACGAAATGTACAATCTCCAGTACTATGTTCAGATCAGTTGCGTTTTAGCTATTTGGAAGAGTAAAGAACAAAGTCCCCCCCCCCCAAATAAAGCGTTTCATGAAGGAGGGACACGAGGGACAATATAAAAATACATACATAAAAGTGGGAAACAAAATCATATTTTGAGCATGATCATAGAACGTAAAATCTCAGGGCTGGAGTTCTCAGTATTATTAAAATGATTATTGTCCGCACTGTAAAGCCGTGGTCCATAAGAATCGCTAGGGAATCGCTAGACGTTTCAGCCCTACCCACTGCATCATCAGTGGAACGGGAACGAAGGCGTTTAGATGCCCACATAAGACTAAGTTATAGGTCTTAAAAGTCAGTTCGATTCCCGGGCGCACCATAAAATCAGGGCACATTTTGTCAAGTCCTAGGTACTCTCAGTATGCAGAAATAAGTACGTACGAGGGCGATTCGAAACGTTCGCGCCCTACCATATAAAAGAATGTGTGGTGTTTCTTTTTTTTACCGCATCGTAGCACCACGTTTGCCCCATGAACAGCTATGAAGCGTCAAGTCGGGTCAAGTCATTGTTGCGGAGAAACAGCTGTATAAATAAGGTTATCTCACAGCAACGCTGAAAACGGTGAAAACTGAACATCAAATTTTTGGTTAAGAAAGGTTTAACGCCAACAGAAATTTTTAATGAGATGAAGAATGTGTTGGGTGACGCTGGACCTTCATTTACTACAGTGAAAAAATGGGCTACTGAATTTAAACGTGGTCGTGTAAGTTTGGAAGATGACCCACGTACTGGGCGCCACTACACCAGAAATCATCAATAAAGTGCACGATATTGTTTTGGAAGATCGCCGATTGAAGGTGTCTGAAATTGTTAAGCCTATAGGCATCTGAGATAAAATGGTACATCACATTCTTACTGAGGAATTAGGTATGAAAGTAAGATGTGTCTGCAAGATGTGTGCCGCGTTTGTTGACAAGTGACCAAAAACGCATGCGAATTCTAGCTTCTCAGGAATGTTTGGACCGTTTTAAGAAAAATCAGAAAGATTTTATTCGTAGATTTGTAACAACTGATGAAACTTGGGTCCATTACTTCACTCTAGAAAGAAAACAACAGTCGAAACAATGGATGCATAGTGTTCGCATATGCATCGGTAAAATCAATTTTGTCGGCTGGAAAATGTATGGATCCATTTTTCTGGGATGCTAAGGGGATATTGTTACTAGGTTGCGTTGAAAAGGATCAAACGATAATTGAAGAGTATTACGCTAACCTTTTGAGCCAATTAGTTGTAAAAATTTGAGAAAAAGACCAGGTTTAGTAAATAAGAAGATCATTTTCGATCAGGATAATGCACGCCCTCACATATGCATTGTGTCTATGGTAAAAATCGCAGAGTTGAAGTACGATCTGTTGCACCATCCGCCTTACTCGCCTCATTTAGGGCCATCTGATTTTCATCTATTCCCAATCCTCAAAAAATGTTCGGGGGGAAGCGATTTGCCTAGATGACCTAGAAGAATCGGTCTTCCTCAACGGGGTAAGTGACGGGATAATGACTTGACGATTCACCGCTGTTCCTGGGACGAACGTGGCGCCACGATGCGATAAAAATAGAGACGCCACACTATGGTAGGCTGCGAACTTTTCAAATGGCCCTCGTAGAATAACATCGGCGACTAAAGCGTAGCGCTTGATACAGTACCTTCCTTGTATCCCGGACAGCTCATATAAGGCAGCCTACACTGTCCACCTTCTGGGCTGTTTAGACGGAAAAAAAAGGTAGCGATAACACATATTATTATTTTTGATATATTATTATTAGTAGTAGTATTAGTAGTATACGTTTTTTTTTGGGGGGGGGCTCGCACCCACCAAAACCACAAACCCTTTTGCTCACGGCGTGGATCCACCTTGGCACTCAGCTTTCGCAATGCTTCAAGGTAGTGCCAAATGTTCCTCATACTGTGGACGTTCATCTGTTTAAACCTTAAGCGGGTATTTGTTACCTGTTTCTGCTACTCTGTCAGCGGCCCTAGCAAAATCATTTTCTGCTTCCTCTTTTTGCCTTCTCTATGTATGCTGCTATCTGATCCCAGTGGTGTTCGCTCTGCACCATTATTCCGATTATATTTTCCGGCGAGATCTGTCCCACTACACTTTCCAGGGTTTGATTCTCCTCTTTCCATCTGTCACAGGTGAAAAACGTATGGACCACATCGTCTAGTTCCTGTTTCCAGAAAATGTAGTCTGGTCTGTCTACTTTCCCTTCCTATATAGGTAAGTCCAGAACAAGGCGTTACCAGTTGGAAATTGCGTTGTAAATAATTAATATCTCCGTGTTTGCAATCAGTCCACTCAGCTTAACTGCTTTATGAGCCTAGCGGCCCATCTTCCCTTCGTGTCACTGCTCCATCGTTTCTGCCACTGAGCCATAGTATGGGCCCCGGCTCACTGTAAACTTGAACTACTTCGGCCTTTGTTTTGTAAACATGTTTCCGCACCTGCGTCAGTAGAGTGACTGGAAATATTCCCGCAACGACAAGAACCGTGGACTCCGAAACCGTGCGGTAGGACCAAGCCCCTGTGAGTGCGCCACTTCGCTGCAGTCCTGACATGCGTCTTCTGTATTTCTGGAGTTAGTAGTAGTAGTAGTAGTAGTAGTAGTAGTAGTAGTAGCAATGTAGCAATGTAGTAGTAGTAGTGATAGTAGTAGTAGTAGTAGTAGTAGTAGTAGTAGTAGTAGTAGTAGTAGTAGTAGCAGTAGTAGTAGTGGTATTATTTGTAAATTGCACATAACTTATAACAATAAATATTCTCGTATGTGAATATTAAAATTATAGACTCTGAGGTATGTCCCATAGAAGCTTGATCTTTGTTAACAAGACTTGATATTTTACGTCACCTTTAGTTAAATAAAACACACACTTGACACTCTCGTAACAATGAACTGACCTTAAACCTAAGAAACAACAGGAGCGTAACACAGCCAACATAAAACCACAAACACTACTAGAATCAGAGAAGGCCATTTATACTTGCCTAGAGCGATTACATCCAGTTGCTTACAAATTAAGTCTCCGTGTTTCACGAGCAGTCTTGCTGTTAAACCGGAAGTTATATATAACGACACAGCGCAGGGGGGGGGCCGCAATTTAGATCCTGTCAACCAACACACCTTGAGCCTAACACATTGCACGCAGTAGGTTACGTGTAACTTGATTTATTCACTAAAGCCGTACTGTTACCTAACACGTCATGCTTCTGCGTGCACTTAGCGCTGATACCAACAAAGCAAACCACTACACACGTAAAAATTCAGTCGGTTAAATTCAACGCATTTGTAGCACTCGGTTACAAACTGGTAGTGACCATAGCGTAGTAGATAACAGTGGTGGCTGGTGGTTTCATATTTTGGTGGTTGCAGAAGATGGTACGGGGGGGGGGGGAGAGTAAAAGAACACATTTCAACACTAGCCAGACCCAACATATCTGTACCGTACATAGGAGCTATCATACGGAAAAAGTAGAAAGTTATTGTCTTACCCAAAAAGAGAGCTGCAATGACGTCACTTCTATCGGTATGTCTACGTATACCAGATTCCATACCCCTACGTACTCATGAATGGTTGCTAAAAGCATCACTAACTAACTTTCCAGTAACAAAATACACAAAAATATGCAGCGAAAGGCGAATGTTAAACAACATTGTGCGTTTTAAAAACTACACGTTGTTTGAAAACGCACAGTAGTACTAGCTCCAAAAGGCTTCAAGGTGACAGCAAACAGCATGTCCCATCGCTGCCAAACCTTCTGCCCGTATTTACCTGATAGCAGAGCATATTTTTTAGGAAACGTTTGAGGATTACTTACAAGGAGAAAAAAGCTACACTATATACAATGTTTGTGCCACCTGTAGTTACATATTATCCAAGTGAGACGCAGACTCTGAGGAAGAAAACTTGGGATAACTGGTGTGTATGTGTGAAGGGGCGTGCGTGCGTTGCGCGAGCCTGTGCTAATTCGACAACATTAAAGTTGTTTTTTGCATCCTAGCCTCCAAAATTGCTCATATTTCCAATTTCCTGTTCAGAGGTTACGTTCTCTCATTGCTGATGACATGCCACCTTTCGACGTTTGTCTTGACCTTCCCCTTCTTCTTCGTTATTAATTAATGTTTTCTCTTGCACCAGTGTAGTTACGTCGTTGACATGTTCGTGCGCGCCATTAAACAACGGCAGTACCGACAGGAAAATGACGACGGATCGGCTCCGTTGAAAGGTGATAAGCTGAGGTTGATGAATACTAATTGTGGCGACACGGCGGCAACATGGACTAGAGCGGTAATGTAGTCTTGATCTAATTGGTGCATAGAGACAGTGTAGGGAAGTGACGTGCAATTATAAGGCAGTGGACAAGGCAGTATTACATACTTAAGGTCCACTGATTAAAATCTTCCCGCCTTGTACGCACTACACGCCTTGTCCATAATACAGTTATAACATCTCACGATTTTGAAAAATCTCGACAGAGTACAAAAAGATATACATTCCTAAACGTAGTTTAATGTTTTTATGTTCGCCTATATTTTATGTTTTCCTGTTCGCACTTATTTAGGCGCGGCACGCCTAAATTTTACAGCCAGAATAATGGCCCGTGGTGCAAGGAGAGTAGTACGGTATATGTTCTTTACTACGCGAGATAATCCTCGTCTCACCAACCCCCTTCCTCCCCCTCCCACAGCGAGGACGTTAAATATACTGTGTAGAACAAATTGGATTTTCACAGCACACTCAAGTACCCTACATTTCGTACTAACATAGGTGGTTCCTTCTCACTAGTTCTCTCTCTCTCTCTCTCTCTCTCTCTCTCTCTCTCTATCTATCTTTTTGTTTCGCTACAACATTTGTGAATGTCATGAACAGCCGTTCACACATACACAAGACAAAGTACATTTATACCAGTAAGAGAACAATCTCGTTCCAAATTGCGACATCTCATATCCGTTTTAACACGTGTATATTAAATAACGCCATAGCACGTTTTGCTGTGTATGTCCGTTGAGCTGAAACGTAGCAATACAAACAGCCCTCAGCGAACTATTAAAACTGGTGTATTCCACTCTCAAAAACATCAGAAACTATACACGCAAAGGCGCGCACATAGTAACAACAATGGACCTTTTTTACCGCCTAAGAAATGTAGAAGGCAGATGGTTGGGCCCGAAGCCCCACAGAACCCCACCACGCAAGTCACGAAGACTTATTGCCCAAGGCTTCTGTCTCCAGGCTATTCGCTAATATGTCGTTTAAAGGAAAGATGTCCAAAACAGTGTCGATCCACCTACAATCTTTACTATCTCCCCCCTAAAATTGGGAGGGGGCGACCCTAACCCTCTTCATTCTTGACGATTCCCTATTCTTTTGCCCTCTTAAGTTCTTCCAACTTTTCGGGCAACTCTCGCGAATATCTGGAAGCTCACTGCGTTCCAACCGTAGACTTGCTTGCGATCTTCCACGGCCAGCTCACTCCATTTCTCCTCAACCTCGCGAAAGGCAGGACACTCAGCAAACACATTCCACGCAGTTTCCTCAATACCCTCTCTACATATCTCACACCAAGGGTTTGCTGCCAATCTAAATTGATGCAATCTAGCCTTAAAATTCCCATGGCTTGACAAAAAGTGCGTGGCATAATGGTTCGCGTTCAAATAAACTTCCATACAGTAGTGTACACTTTGAAAGTACTCAAAGGTTGTTCTTCCGTTCAAGGATGGTTGCCATCTTCTTTGCCACTCTTCAAGGTTCTCTTGTTGTCTTCTGAGCCTCCTACTGGTAGTTTAAGGCAAACAAAGTAAGCGGCGTAGGCGGCATTATGTGATCCGTCCGGCGTATCATAAGGAAGGGGAAGTGTGGCCAGCACTACGCTACAGCCGCTAATTTTTATCCTAGAATGTTATTCCATGTATATACAAGGGCCGGTTTTAACTGTGGGATGGAAAACGATAATTGATTTTATGATGCTCAAGGCAGGGGCGTATTTACGGGGGCAGGATGAACGCCCCCCCCCCTAGAGAGTCAAGAAAGATGACGAATTTTGTTAATCTCTTAATGTTTAGGCTGTTTTATTTTATATTTTTCAGCTGTGTACGCTAATACAATAGTAATTGTTATTTAAATATACAGACAGGTTTATTACACAGCATTAGAGTATTCTTTTGAAATATAAAATGTAGGAAAATCAATTCAGTCAATAAGTATATTTGAAGAATGTTTCAATAAAACGTATTGTTATTGTGTTATTATCGTGTAATTTAATGGGACTGATGTCATAAGGCGTTTTTCATCCACTCTAAAGATAATAATGTTGATTAGGCTTAACTTGTTTTTTTTTCTTTGTATGAAGCCGACCCGACCACGGATACCCTTTAAAGCCAAATTTTAGATATGCCACTGGCTTTCGGCAATGGAACTCGGCACGTCTAAATTAGTAATTGCCGTCACACACCTATATACAGTAAATTGTTGCATAGAGGTTAAACCTACAAAGGAATCGCATTCAGAGGTAGAGAAGAAATTCGTAATCCTCTTCACTATATTTATTCGGATCCATAAAACACTGGAAGGAAAATGATCATTTGTCGGATATTTTCATGGTGAGTGACGATGTCAATTGTCACCAGATTTAGTGCAACAGTGTAGCGAAATGAACGAATAAGGTCTCGACGATCAGGAAAATGAATAGGACAATTATTAACGTCGACAGTATTGTTGATTAAACGGAAGACGTCGAGCTTCTACAACAATCAAGACAAAGACAGACAGACAGAAGATGCATGGGCACTCGTGGTTTGTTTGCGTTATCCACGTCGGTACCCGATGAACGCCAGTTTCAAACAGCGCAGCGCGATCCTTTACTTTCCACAAGGTGTTAGGGTGCGGTCGCGGGGGCACGTCTGCGTCGGTCGCGTCGTCCGTAACGATGGGTTGCCACTATGGCTGCCGCAATTAGGCGTTGCACACCACACAGTTTCCCATGCTCTGAGTTTCAGCCCAGCCGAGACGACAAACCAGGTGCTGACTGTAGATGTTGAATTCTGCTCTGTCTGTAGGCAGACGCTGTGCAACCCCAGAGTCGGCGAGTCGCAGCCTAAGGATGTGGCATGTTTATTTAGTCAGGATCAAGGATTCGAGAAGGTATGGGCACGGTTTTGTGGGTTTCACGATTAGGGGAACTACGGGGGATCGCCTAGCAGGGTCCGTGAGCGCCTGACGCGGCGTGGTGGCGGAGCATTGTCCAAACAGTCAAGACAACTAATAACTACCAGAGCTGTTGGGTTGCGCGTCGTGAGACGACCCAATGGTTTCCTAGTACCGAGCCTCCGGTAGGGGCTCCTGCCTAGTGATCCTGTCCAGATGCAATATTATTTATTTATTTAATGGTAGCTACAACGACATGCTCGTACTAGGTCGACTAGTACCAGTATTTGTCGAGGCCGCTTCCAAGAATCACCTGGACGTGTTCGGTACTTGCCAAGGCCAGCTATGAGTGGGTTTTCGTGGGTCCTCGCAGCTCGGACGTAAAATTTACGTGCAAGTCGCCTTGCGGTGTCTTCCAAGGAGCGGACACCGAGTCCTCTTCTCAAGAGTCGAGAAGAAAACCGATAGGGGACTTTGGCGGCTAGCCGAAGGCCCCTATCGAGAACGCTTTGCAACTTTCTTTTATGAACGGTTGCGAGGTAACCCCATACGGGAAGAGCGTAGGTAATGATCGGCAACAGATACGCGTTGACGATCAACTCACCTAGTTTGCGGGTCATAGCCTTGTTGACAAGTATCGGAAACAGTTGCGCGAGACGAGCGGACGCTCTCTTTCGCATCGTCTCAGCGTGGGCACGCCAGGTGAGCCGACGATCAAGGTGGACACCGAGGTATTTAACTTCTCTCGACCAGGGCAGGTACGTTCTACCGAGTCTCACTCGGCCTCGTGGTTCTTTCCGGCGCTTTGTGAATAGCACCGCGGAGCTCTTGGTGTCGTTGACGGCAACTTTCCAGCTTTCCGTCCACGTCGAATACGCATTGAGTGCGCGCTGGAGTCGTGGAATAGCCCTGTCAGCGTTCCGATCGGCGGTATAGACCGCCGTGTCGTCGGCAAACAGGGCCATCTGGACGCCAGGCTCTCTGGTTGCGTCGTTGACGTACACGGAGAACAGAAGAGGCCCTAGCACTCTACCTTGAGGTACCCCGGCTGTAATGCGTCTCTCGGAAGAGACATGGTCGTCTATTCTCACGCAGAAAGTCCTCTCCGTCAGAAAGCTAGCAACCATGCGAAGGTAGCAATCCGGGAGCTGGATTTCCCGGAGCTTGAACAAGAGCCCGTCGTGCCAGACACTATCAAAGGCCTTCTCCACATCTAGGAAACAGGCGACAGTCTGCTCTTTCTGACAGCCGGTGCCCGTGATGTATTCCACCAGTCTCATCAGGTGATGAGTGGTGGAATGCCCCACACGGAAACCGAACTGTTCGGGGACCAGTACATCGAAGTTTCTTTGATGGTCTAGGATTCTCCGTTGTACAAGACGTTCGAGGACCTTTGACGTGGCTGACAGTAGACTAATGGGCCGGAGGTTGCCGGGACGGGAAGCGTCCTTTCCCTGCTTCGGGATCACTATGACCATCGCCTTACGCCATTTCTGGGCAAAATAGGCCAGTCTTAGACACGCGTTGAACAGCGTAACCAAGAAAAGTACTCCTTGCTCCGGGAGTCGAGTAAGAGCGGCGTTCGAGACGCCGTCCGGGCCAGGAGCTTTTCTCGTTACGAGTTCAACGAGCTGATCTGTGACCTCTACCCTAGTAATGGGTTCGGGCTCCGCAGTGATCGGAAGAGACAGAAAGTCTTCCACTTCGTTCTCGACTTCTTCATCGAAGTCCCAGTCCATGGGCGGGTTAGGAGCGAACTGTCGCTCAAACCACGCGCCCAAGTACTCGGCCTTCGCCTCCGGGCGAGCCAGGATTTGACCGAAAGGTCCAGCAATGGCTGGGATACGAGGTCGGCGCCTCTTCCCTACCAACGCCGAAGGTATCCGGTAAGGGCTACTTTCGTCCGATCCGTCCCCTGCTTGGGCCACGGCGAGTTCCCAACAGCGTCTCCGGTAGGCCTGCATTTCACGACGTAAAATGCCGGTCGCCTGGTTGTACGCTGCCTTGTCGGCCGGATCACGGGTCCGCTGCCAGCGTCTCCGGAGGCGATTTCTCTCGCAAGCGAGAGCACTCGTCTCCTCTGGGATCCGCTGCCAGTGGGGCGTGACGCCAGGCTTCATCCTGGAAGACGTGTCGATCGCAGATACGACAGCCTCGTCAAACGCGGCAACTGCCTCGTCGACTTGGCGGACGGTTTCGAGTGGTCCCGCCTCTGGCAATCGGCGACTTAACGCCGGGCCATAGCGGTCTCATTCTACCACCTTCCTGACATCTCTGCGTACAACGTGCTGAGTAGCGACGTGTAACAAGATGGGGAGATGATCGGACGATAGTTCCGTTAGCGCGGACACATGGACCGGGCAGTCAATTTCTTGGATCACCGCTATGTCCAAGACATCGGGAGCCGCGCGGAGTTGTGAGGGGTAGAACGTAGGTTGGGCGGGCCCAATCACTGTTACTCTGCGTGAATCAGCAAACCTGCGTAAACGCTTCCCGTTTGGGGCAGTCAGACGACTGTTCCAATCGCGATGTTTACAATTCAGGTCGCCGGCCATGATGACCCTCCTGTGTGCATCGAACGCGGCAGCAAGATCGGGGTGAAGAAGCTCTTTTTGCGGCGGTTTATACGCCGCTACCCAGATTACACCGCCTGGAGTGTTCAACATCTCCACAACGGTGACTTCCAGGTGAGTCGTTGCAGGCAAGACGACTCGGTGATGCTCAAGACTGAGCCTCACCGCGACGGCAGTACCGCCACCAGCAGTGCCCGGTCTGTCGTTTCGATAGCACACATAGTAGGCCAGTCGTAACCGATTTGCAGGGGTCAAGTGAGTCTCATTGAGGAGTACTACATCGAGTTTGAGTCGGGCCAGTAATTCTTGGAGTTCCTGGATCTTGCTAGCCAACCCATTGGCGTTCCAGGAAAGAATGGAGAGGTTACGTTTAAGGACCCGACTCATAGAAGTCCTACACAAGTGGCGGCTTCACCAAGAGTATGAACCTCTAGGTTATATCAGCAGTCTCCAAGCGGGAGCGGATGGACCTGAAGGTCTGGGCAACTTTGCGGAGATCAAATTCCGCAAGGAAGTCTTTGACGACCTGGTAGTCGTCAGGTTCGGTTTTTGAGGCAGAGTGCCCGGAGACCGTTTGCGCATAAGAGCGCCGAGACTTAGCAATCGGTGGAAGGGTGTTTTAGGGCCAGGTGTAGCGCCTCTAGCGGAGGTGCTAGGAAGAGGGACAGATGCGATTACGTCGGTCTTCACGCGTTGCGCAGGCTGTCTGGACTGTGTGGCTGAGTTAGCAGGAGCCCGGGAGCGAGCGCCACGGGGCTTAAGATGCCGCTTCTTTTTGCCTGCATTAGGAAACCGCGGAGGCGAGAGGTCAGGTGGGGCTGATTCTAAAGCAGGGGCAGGATTCTTCGTTGTTGGGGAGGGTTGAGTTGTCTCAGGCTCCACAACCGAGATGTTTGGTAAAGACTGGTCAGTCTCACTTTTTTGAGATGCCACGAGGTTTCGGCGCTTTTTCGCTATAGGCGGGACAGGGGCCTGGGAAGGAGCCTGAGTTGGAGTTGCCTGAGCTGCAGGTGCTTGCTTCGGGCCTTTGGTACGTTTTTGTTGCCTATTTGCAACTGTGGCGAAAGACACGGCAGCCGTAGCAGGAGGCGAAGGGCCCGGCTGCTCGGTTGCAGGTCTTGAACCAGCTTCCGGATGCCTCGGTGGTGGCAGGCGCCCTTTCGGCTTTCGCCGCTCGAGCTCCCGCTGAAACACCGGACATGCCCGGTAGTTGGCGGGGTGACTTCCGCCACAGTTGATGCACCTTTTGAAATCAGGTGCTTCGCAAAGTTTACTGGCGTGAGGTAAGGAGCACCTGACGCACGCAGGAGCGTTTGAGCAAGTCTCTGAGTGGTGCCCGAAGCGTTGGCACCTGTAACACTGAGGCAGAGCCCCGGGAGCGCGGCTTCTTTCCACCTTAACGCGGAATCCAAAAAGCCGCGTAAGAGAGAGTAGGCTTGCGCCTGCCTCGCTATTCTCCGCCATGATACGGACCAGGGAAATCGGACGCCTTGGTCCGGGTGGAGCAAATACACGATGCACCGCGCGAACCGGATAGCCCAGCTCGCGCAGCTCATCGTGGATTTCCTCGAGAGGAGAGTCCACGTCCAAGCCTCTGAGCACGAAGGACAGAAGCTTCACGTGTTTGGGTGAGAAGGTGTGGAATTGGAATTGAGATGATTCCACGAACGCCATTACGCTGCGGTACACGTCCATTCCTCGGACAACGATCTTGACTGTATCGCTCCCAAGGAGCTTCAAGTCAACGTTGGCCGGGGAAAGTCCGGGAACCACTATCGCCGAACACAGTCGGCCCCGTGCCAGATTAGCCATCGGCGGGGACAACTTCCATGGCGGACGCCGAGGAAGAGGTTGAGGAGAACCGGTTCTGCCTCGGTTTCTTAACCGGGCGCCCCCGTGGCCCAACCGCCACGAAAGCGTCGGTCTCGTCACCGGGCAGCGGAACCCTCCGGGGATCTACTTGGTCCGCATCCATAAGCGGAGAACTTGGCGAGTCGCTCGAGTGGGGTATGGCAGTGGCGAGCGACTGCGTGCTCGTTGACTCGCCCGTACCGGGCATGTCCGCCAACGAGCGGGGGGTTCGCCGACCAGAGGCAGCCAGGCTGCCTCCGGCGGTAAGCAGGGACCTAGGGTCCGGCCCGAGCCGGACTGCGAGCAGGGGAACTGGAACGCTCAGGCTGTCTACGAGCTGGGCTAATGACCGTCTTCGTTGAATACCTCTCCTTACCAAGAGAAGTGTCCACCGGCCTCTTTACCCAGGCGATATGCAAGCTCGCTTACCACTGGTGGGGGCTCGCAAGGATCGTCCTGGGCAGCGCTACTTAAGAGCCTGAGCGTCAGCGAGCAGGATGCGCTGCGCAACTAGAGCTCTGGCAGGCTGTATGCTTCCTTTTCACAGGCGAGATGGTGGTCCTTAGAAGGGTCGGCTTGGCTGGTGGCCCTTAGAAGGTCCGACGACTCAGCTGTTCTTGTGCTGGCTACTCTATTCACCAGCCAGCTGATTTGATGTCTTCTATCTTCTTTGGGCCTGATGTTTCCACCGCAGCAGATGTGGTATTGCTGTCCTCTTCAAGTGAAGGCAGCAGGGTAGCAGCTGTACAACAGCGAGTCGCTTCCGCAAATGTCCAGTGAAGAGCTGATCCAGAGAGGAGGTCCTTCCTGTTCGAGAAGCTGAAGCGAAGTGCCTGCTGGCTGTCACAGTCAAGACACACAACTGGGGGTTGCGCGGCCCGCGCGAAGCGCGGGTCGCGAGTAGTCCAGTGTCCCGAGTCTCAGAAAGGACTCCTGCCACTGGGTCTGTTTGAGTTAGTTTTATACTTTTATCTAATTATGGGGGGGGGTCTGAAACGACCTGCGATTGGTGGATTATACCACCGGGACTAGCAAACGAGGTCGCTTCCAGGACTCACCTGGTCGCGGGGTGTATTTACCAAGTCCGGCAATGAGGGAATTGTGGGTTACTCTGTCGGAACGAACATAGAATCGTCGCGCCAGGCGTCTCACGGTGTCATCAAGAGAGCGGACACCGAGTCCTCTCCTCAAAAGACGAGAAGAGTACCTCCGGGGGACTTTGCACGCGAGCTTCAGTCCCCGGTCGAGTACGCGCTGGAGCGTAATTCTATGACCACGAGCCAGGTATCCCCAAACAGGACAGTCGTAGGTAATCACGGGCAACACGTACGTGTTGACTATGAGCTTACCTAGCCGGGGGGTCATTGCCGGATTAGAAAGCACGGGCCAGAGTCTACTGAGTTGCGCCGAAGCGCGTTGTCGGATGTACTGTGCATGGGTTCGCCAGGTGAGTCGGGAATCCACGTGGAGCCCGAGGTACTTGACGCTATTGGTCCAGGGCACCTCGACGGGGCCTACTTTAAGCGGCCGAGGCCGCTTACGTTTTCGCGAGAATATTACCACGGCGCTCTTGGAAGCGTTAACGGCAACTCTCCAGTCATCGGTCCACCCGACATACGCGTCGAGTTGGCGCTGGAGCTTAACTGCCGCATAACTCGCGTTCGGCTCTGAGGCAAAAGCCGCAGTGTCGTCCGCGAACAGCGACAATTTCACTCCAGGAACTCGGGGCGTGTCGTTGACAAACAACGAGAACAGGAGAGGCCCAAGGACACTTCCCTGAGGGACGCCAGCGGTAATACGCCTCTCCGAAGAGAGAGCGTGGTCTACTGTCACTCGGAAGCTACGGTCTCGCAGAAAGCTGCCGATCAAGTGAACGTAGCAGTCTGGGAGAAGGACTTCCGTGAGTTTGTACAGGACACCCTCGTGCCACACGCGGTCAAAGGCTTTCTCTACGTCTAGGAAGATCGCAGTCGTCTGTTTGCCCTGGCAGCCAGCCTCGGTTATGCATTCCACGAGTCTCATCAGCTGATGAGTCGAGGAGTGCAGCTCACGAAAGCCGAACTGTTCGGGGATCAGCACGTCTAGTCTTTCTAGATGGTCGCGGATCCTACGCTGGATCAGACGCTCAAAAACCTTGGACGTCGCGGACAAGAGGCTGATGGGTCTGAGGTTTTCCACGCGAGAAGAATTCTTTCCCGGCTTAGGTATCACAATGACGGTTGCCGTTTTCCATTTCACCGGAAAATAGGCCAGTCTGAGGCATGAATTGAACAGGTCAGTGAGGAACTGGGTTCCTCGCTCCGGAAGGCGATGGAGGGCGGAATTCATGACTCCGTCCGGGCCAGGCGCCTTCCGGGGCTTGAGCTGAACAATCCTCTCAGAGACCTCCTCCGGGGAGATGGGCTCCGGCGGGACTGTGATATCGGCCGATAGAAAGCGCTCTACCTCGCGGCAGATTTGCTCAGTGAAGGCCGGGTTCTTGGATGGGTTGGGAGCGAACTGACGCTCTAAACTGTCAGCCAAGAACTCTGCCTTTTCGAGGGGGCGGCCAAGGGGTTGACCGCCGGGTCCGGCCAGTGCGGGGAGAGGCGCGCGTTTGCGCTTTCCCGTTAGGGCACTGGGAATCCGCCAGACATTACGGTCCTCTGCAGGGCCATCCATCTGTGTAACAGCTAGCTCCCAGTTGCGTCTACGGAACGCCAGCATGTCGCGACGCAACTTGCCGGACGCTCTGTTGAACGCAGCATTGTCAGCCGGGTCACGAGTCTTCTGCCAGCGTCTCCGGAGGCGATTCCTCTCGCAAGCGAGCTGAGACACCTCTTTGGGGATCCGCTGATAGTCGGGCGTGAGCCCCGGCTTCATCCGGGAGGACACGTCTACCGCCGAGAGTACGGCTGTGTCGAATAAGGCAACTGCCTCGTCGACATGCTGGGTAGTGTCGAGTGGGATATGCTCTGGTAGGCGGCGACTGAACGCCGGGCCAAAGCGGACCCACTCGATTACCCGCCGCTCGTCGCGGACGGTGGCGTGCTGGGTAGCGCACACTGATAGGGCAATGGTCCGAGGACAGTTCCGAAATGACGGAGACGTGGACCGGGCAATAAACGCCCCTGACCGCGGCAATGTCCAGTACGTCAGGGCGGGAGTTAGCCCTCGAGGGATAGTATGTAGGCCCGGTAGGACCCATGACTGTGACCCGAGCCGCATCAGCATACCTGCGTAAGCGGGTCCCGTTTGGGTTCGCCAAGCGGCTCCCCCAATCGGGGTGCTTACAGTTCAGGTCGCCCGCCAGGACTACCCTCCTGTGTGCTCCTCCAGATCGTTCGACAGGAGCTCCGTTTGTGGAGGCTTGTAAGCGGAAACCACGAGTAGACCGCCGAGAGCACCATGGAGCTCGACCGCGGTGCACTCGAGGTTCCGCCGCTGAGGCAGGACAACGCGGTGATGGCGAAGACTCGCCTTCACCGCGATGGCGGTGCCCCCTCCTGCGCGACCCGACCGGTCGTCCAGGTGGCACACGTAGTTTGGTAGTCGGAAACGACGATGCGGGGTCAGGTGCGTCTCGTCAAGAAGAAGCACGTCGGGCTTGTGACGGGCAACGAACTCTAAGAGCTCAGAATGCCGGGAAGCGAGGCCGTTGGCGTTCCACGCCACGAGCTCGAGGTCTCGCTTGAGGGATTGCCGTGGTTGTCCGTTCATAACAGACCTGTAACACGGCAGGCTTCCACCAAGAGGAGGAACTTATCCTGGGGCGAGGCTGTTGCCAAGCGTTCCTTGATTTTAAGGAAAGTCTGGGCTACTTACTGCAAGTCGTAGCTTGCCAGAAAGTCTGATACGACGGCGAGATCATTGGAAGATGAGGCCGGGGGAGAACGCTTGGCGGCAGCTGCATAGCTGCGGCGGGGCGAGACGGTGGAAGACTTGGGGGCAGGTACTGGAGCGGGTGGCCGCTCTGGCTTTTGGTGGACGGGCTTGGGTCCAGTGGCAGGTAGTTTAGGCTGGCCCGTGTTTTTGGCCTGGGTCCTACCTTTCTTGCCCGATCTGGGGTATCGTGGCTTGGGTGGCGGCGGCCGTGGAGGATCAATTTCCTCGTCGTCCGGCAGCGGGACTTGGGTATAGTGGGGGACTTCGCGTTCCGGTTCCGGGGGCGCGGTGGTTGGTTTGGCCTTTGGAGCTTCGCTCGGGCTCACTGCACTGCTGAGTTTCGGAACCGGAGCAGACCTAGAGGCTGGTTTCCGGACCACAGGTTCAGCGGCTTTGGCCGGTTTGACTGGTTGGCTAACAACATGTCGAGGCTTAGGCTGGACGGGTTTCTTGAGCTTGTCCAGCTGCTCGCTATAGACTGGGCAGCGCCTGTTATTAGCAGCATGGGCGCCGCCACAGTTGATACAGTATCGGTGGTTGTCCGGGACAGCGCAAGCCTGCGGCAAGTGGTCATTTCCACAGCGGACGCAGGTCGGCGCGTTCCGACAACCGAAGCTGCTGTGGCCGAACCGCTGGCACTTGTGGCACTGGGAAAGTCGCCCGGTCTGACGGCAGGGCTCTACGCTCACGCAGAGCCCGAAAAGCCGTTTCAAATCTAACAAGGCCTGGGAGGAGTCGCCCTTCTCTACCAGGAGTCTGATTAGCGGGAGTGGTCGACGCGAGCCATAAGTGGTGTACAGCCGAGAGGCTCCCACAACCTTATAGCCCGCGTCGCGCAGTTCGTCTAGGACGACCTGCGGATCCGCCTGTATGTCCAGGCCCCGAAGGACGAGGGCTACAGGCTTGACTCTGTTGAGAGTGTATGTGTGGAACTGGAACGACTCGCGTTCCAGCCACTGGACAACTCCGAAGTGCTCGGATGCACTGCGGCAGGTAACGCGCAGAGTCTCGCTCGCAAGGAGCTTGACCGATGCGTTATCTGCCAGCGCAACGACCTTACGGAGTCGGCGAACAAAGCCGATTACATCCCTGACGTTCGTAACGAACACCGGCGGGATCCTTCCTTCGGAGGTGCGACTAGGCGCAACCTCAGCGGAGGCTTGGAATGCCGCCGAGTCCGTGGCCGAACTCAAGGAGGTCAGGGAGGGAGACTTTCTCGGCTTGCCACCGTGCCCTACTACCACCCAGTCGGTGGAAGCCGAGGTCTCCATGTCTGGGGAGTCAGACTCCGGCAGAGGTACAGGGCTGCTTGGCCTACTGGCGGCCGTGCAGCCGGAAGGTCCGGCCTTAGCGGGCTTGGTCGGCCCTAATAAGGACCGGTTTTTCTGACGAGCTTGCGCGGGTTCAGCAGGGCTTCCCGAGCGAGTCGTAGGGTTCCCGACTGGCCCAAGTGGCCGGCCGGGGGGCTCGTTGCTGCCGCACAGTGCTTCAGGGGCACTATCAGCTGTTCTAATGCCGACTAGCTCGGCTCTTTGTCCAGCGGGTACCCGGGGGCCGAACTGTGACACCGTCACAGTGGCGGCGCAACCCGCATCTCTATTTGTGAGTCCTACTCTCGGACTCCCCGGGTTTCGCTGGACAGCGCTACCTACAAGACTTACCGGCACTGTGTGGCAGGTCCCAGTTGTGCGTGGGTTGACTTCATCTTGCAGGCAAGACGGCTGGTCCACTTCCATCGCAGCTTGGTGTTGTCGCGATGTGGCGAGTGTTTCCCCGGCGGCTTCTTCTTAACTGCCTCCGTGGATTGCTGTGATAGCCTCTTCATAGCAGTAGTGTAGAGGACGAGGCCCGCCTCTTCTGCGTTGTCCTGTTGACTTGTGATCTCTTCGAATGCTGAGTGCAGAATGTCGTCACTCGTCTCGTTTCGACAGTCAAGACATGTAGCATGTAGCATTGTAGTAGCGGGGCGTCTTTGCACCCGGTGCATGACTGCAGCATCTGAGTCGAGCTCAATGGCTGCCTGTAGATATACATAGTTCTGGTTCTTCGACTGCTGCCTAATATCAGGAATGGACAACCGCCAACCAGTTAACTGAGAAGGCGGGGGAGAAAGGTTTTAATTTTTATTTATTTTAAAATTTTTGCAATCAGTGGGCACTGCCGCATGAACGGGTTCAGATGACAGATGTCACCCGTTCCCAGTCCCGCGTGCAGACGCCGTGAGGCGTCGGTCGCTCCCCGCGAGGCAGAGAGCCTCCGTGCCAGTGATAGCGCGTAGCAGCAGCATTCAGCGCGGTCGGCATACTAGGAAGGGAGGAAGGAAACAGCTTAGCAGGTAAATTCTGGGGCATGGGCAGATGGTGAATATTCAAATTGAGGTTTAAGCAGGTTACTTAAACTTATGGCGGGTCATCGAGAATCGCCCGAGGGCGTTTGACCCGGACAGGGGGAGGCGGTTGCGTGGTGCTGATGGTCCTGAGGTAAGGGAAGGAAGAGGTCTCAGCTGCGGCAAAGAGAATCGCAGCTAATGACCAGACAAAGGCTGAGAGAGCAGGAACTCGTAGACCTCCTCGAATGACACTATTTCGAACAAACCAAGGAGATCCCGACAAGGAACGGAGGGTTCTGGATTGGAAACTTTCCAGCCTACGCCTGTTGGTGGCGGAGGCAAGTGACCACCAAACAGGTGCCGCATAGGTCAATACAGACCGGAGAAACAACAGATAGAGGGTAACTTTCGTGCGCAGCGCCAGGGGGCTGCGGCACGCGAGGTATGGGTAAAGTTTGGCTCGAACGCCGCGAGCCTTGGCAAGGGTTTCCGTCACGTGGGCGCTGAAGCAAAGGCAACGATCTAGCCGAACGCCTAGATACTTCACCGACTCTTTATAGGCGATAGGCCTCCCTTCCAGGGAGAGGGGCTGGCATCGGGAGATGGACTTACGAGTGAAACAGATCGCCTCGGATTTCTCCGTATTGATCGTCACCCGCCATTTCCGTAGCCAGTCCGGAAGCTGGTCCAACTGACGCTGCAACTGTGTACTCGCAAAACGCGGGGACACAGAGCTGTAATGATACATTGCATCGTCAGCGAACAAAGACAACGTGACTCCGGGCAAAACAGGCAGGTCGTCCGTGTACACGAGGTACAGAACGGGGCCGAGGACAGATCCCTGGGGTACGCCAGCGGCGACAGGACGAACTGCAGAGCAGGTTCCGTCGACGCTCACCCTGAAGGTTCGGTCGCTGAGATACGACCGGAGGAAAAACACTATGGCCGATGGTAAGGGGGAGTTAGCTAGTTTGAAGAGAATACCTTCGTGCCAGACTTTGTCGAAGGCCTTGCTCACGTCCAGCAGTGCGGCAGCCGTAGCCGCTCGCCTGTTGGTGGCGTCAGAGAGTTGCGTTACCACGCGGACTAGTTGAAGAGTGGTCGAGTGCTCTCTGCGAAACCCGAACTGTTCGTTGCGGATAAAATTATCCAACAACGGCGAGATGCGGGCCAGCAGGAGCCGCTCGAACACCTTCGAGATAACTGGCAAGAGAGATATTGGCCGATAGCTTTCAGGAAGCATGCGCGGCTTGCGGGGTTTAGGAACCATAGCGATGTTGGCTTTTTTCCACAGGCGGGGAAAGTACTGTAGCCGGAGACAAGAGTTGAACAGCTCGAGAACGAGGTCAACGCCTGAGGCCGGGAGATATTGTAATGCAGCGGCCCCGATCCGGTCAGGACCGGGGGCGCGACGGCGGTTTAGTCGACAGACAGACGAAACGAGTTCGTCTCTGTCGAACGGGAGGTCTGGGCCAGCGGGAGGGCGAGAAAAATAACCAGATAGGAAGTCCCGGACATCTGCCGAGTGGGCAGGGTCCGAAACGCCTCGATGAACGGTAAATTGCGACTCCATGCAGTCGGCGAAGACCTCAGCCTTGCCTTCCGATGAAGACACAACCCCGTTCGGGGTTTCCAGCGGGTTGCGAGTTCTCTTCTCGCGGGTCAGTCTACTCACCGCTCTCCAGACGGAGGCGTGGTCGACTTCAAGAGACTCAAGGTATGAGTCCCATCGATCAGAGTTTACGTCCCGCAGTAGCTGCTGAACGTAAAGGGACTGTTGTTGAAATCGTCGCTTAACGACTGGGTCACGGGTTCTTTGCCATCTGCGGCGGAGCTGGCGCCGTAGCCAGATGGCGTGGAGTACTTCCGCAGGTAAGGCCGATTTACGATGATTCACCTCGAGTGCGTAGGTGTGTCGATCCACACCTTGGACCAATTCCTGAAGATTTGTGGCGCGGAGATCCAGATCGTCACGAGTGACGATTGGGTCCGCCGGGAGAGATGGTAACCTTCGAGAGAGCTCATCATGATAGGATCGCCAGTTGACTCTCCTAACAATCTGAGCGGGAAGTCGGGGTGACGCCGACAGCTCTCGAACAGTTATAACAAGGGGATTGTGATCGGACGAAAGGTCCGACACAGACGAGACCTCGATGTTGCGGGCAACGTTCTTGACAACTACTATGTCAAGAACGTCCGGCCGATGGCCGTGAAAGGGGAAGTAGGTAGGGTCTTCAGGGCCGATGACATTAAGCGCCGGGTCGCCAGAGACGAACCGGAACAGAGAATTTCCATAGGCGTTGACAACGCGGCTGTTCCATGAAGGGTGTTTGGCGTTTAAGTCGCCGGCTACAATGGTTGAGAGGGGGTGGTCGAGGAGGGCGTCCCACTCCTCGGGCGGTGGCGGAGTTCGCCGGCCAGGCCGGAGGTACGCAGAAACAACGCGCAGCTCCGATCCGCCGGCGTCCACCGCCACCGCGCAGCCTTCAATAATAGATGTATCTAGAGGAGGCAAAAGCCTGTGGGATATCCGCCTGTGGACTAAAACAGCTGTGCCCCCCGAGGGGGGACAGCGAGGCCGTAGGGGACGATCCTGACGATAACAGGCATAGGCAGGAAGGGAAAACGAGTAGTAATGAGCCAGATGAGTCTCGGAAAGAAGTATGATATCAACATCATACTCCGTTACGAAAGTCATCAGTTCAGATCGCCTGGGGAGTAGCCCGAAGGCGTTCCACGCAACGATCCTCAGGCTATTAGCCATTTAGGGGAAGTAGAGGAAAGAGGGCAGCTAATGATTGGAACACCAGGGCAAGCACTGTGGTAGTGTCGCGAGCAGTCCTGATGGACGCAACAAGATTATCTGCCCAGGCAGTCAGGGGATCCGCCGAAGCCCGAGAAGATTCCCGGGATTCAGGAGGACAAGCCTGACTGGCCTCGACAGGGGTAGCAGATGGCGCTGGGCTGGTGGACTGAGTAGTAGACTGCTCGCTGGAAGGTTGAGGACGATGACTGGGGGCGGGTCGAGCCCGCGGAGAGGGTACAGGTGGAACCTGTGACGATGTAGGTCGGCCGGCGGAGTTCCGGTGACGACGAGAGCGCTTGGATTTGCCCGATCGGGCTGGAGGCGGGGCTGATTTAGCGGCCATGGCCGCGTAGGAAGGTGCGGGCGCTCCGGAAGGCGCCGGGATTGAGGCCGCTGCAGGCGGCGCCGAAGCGACGACTGCAGGCGAGACAGCGGCACCGGAAGCAACCGGAGTTGCTGCCGGGACCTTGGCAGATGCACCAGTGAGAGGCGGGAAAGCCGCTCGCCGGTTAGGGCCAGGACCAGCTACACGGCCTACCTGCGCGCCAGGGCGCACAGGAGGTCGCTACGGTTTCATGGCGGCGATAAAGTTAGGGCAGCCTCGGTAATTAGCCGGATGGGCTCCTTTGCAGTTGCAGCATTTAG
The DNA here is from genome assembly GCA_034769895.1 of Magicicada septendecula. NCBI lineage: Eukaryota > Metazoa > Arthropoda > Insecta > Hemiptera > Cicadidae > Magicicada > Magicicada septendecula. The sequence goes on along the minus strand of CM068375.1, from coordinate 85,231,826 downwards.
CTGCGTACCCCGTCGTAGGCTTATCACAGCCACGATGAGGCTCAGCACAACGCACGCAACGCGGGGGCTGATGACAGAAAAGACTGCTGTGGCCGAACCTCTGGCAGTTGAAACACTGCGAGGGGCCGGGCCGCGGGTCAAATGTTCTGACTTGCACCCGTAGGTGCAGAAGATTCTGGAGAGTGTAAATCTCCTCGAAAGGGCCTACTTTCAGTAATTTTACAAGAAAGCTGTTAACAGGTCGGCGGTCATCACCTTTGCCAACATGCAGGACGCTTACCGCGGTCGGCGCATAGCCGAGCGCAACAAGTTCCTGCCTGATGGCATCAGTATCAGTGAAGGAAGGAATTCCCGACAGAACGACCTTGATTTCTCGCTCTGACGGGAGGGCAAAAGTGTGGAAAGAAATCTTACGCTCTGTCAGGAATGACTGTACAGAGCGGAAGGCTGGGATTGTAGCGGTCGCCAGCTTTAGCGAGGCGCCTTGGCACCTCGCCTCGACCTTGACCGAAGGAAGAGCTATGGATATGGAACGCAGTAATTGAGAGTAATTCCTATTATCAGGAATTACAATCGGTGGAATGCGTGGGGAAGACACAGTTGGGGTAGCAGTTGAATACTCACGCTCGCGCTGAGTGCCGCTGTTACCATGACTAGGTGACTGATGTGCAGCTGAGGCGGGCGGCGGAGTTTGGGCCAGTTTCGCTTGCGTTTGGCAGATTTGCCCTCCACAAGCGAGAACTGTCCGTCCCCCGACCCAACACTGCACATATCAACCGCACTATTGTCACTTTCACAATCACTTTCACTGTCGTGAGGAAGTGGAGTTGAACGGAAGCCGGTTGAGCAGGTTTCCATTAAGGAAACAAGCGGCGCCGGCAGAGGATTCGGGGGCGTATTCGACGCCATTTCGGACAAGCCGAAATGAACGTCTACGCAGGTCTAGGATTGAGGGATCACCAGACACTGAAAACTATCCACAGGCACAATTGAACACGACACAGACCGCACAGCACTCGGAAACAAAAACACTCCCGCACAGATTAAATATAACTGTTTAGCACTGAACTGCTGGTGAAACTTGTAGAGTTGATGATGCAGAAGATGATGATAATGAAAGAAATGGTGAAAACTCAATATTTCCGCTAAATTAGAGAAAATTTTGCGGAGCAAAAACCGTCACAGCCTACCCGGGCAAATGCTCTAGGTAGAGGATCAGTCAAGACAAGTTTGATGCCGCCCAGTTCTACCGTCACTAGTAACCTTGACTGAAACTTGTACAAAGCGAGGACGACGAGAGACATTAGTTAATTATGAGTTATTTGATAGCAATATTATAATTTTATAGTACGTTATAATTAGCACAAAGTGCGCTTACTGCGTATGTCATTTTAACAGCGATTTATTAAAGTTAATTATTTAAGCGATTGTTAATATTGCTTTTGCTAATTACGTAATGTATTAGTATATATGTGGAAAGTACAGTACATTCTCACTAACCCGGCAGATATCAGACCAGGGTAGTGCCGGATCAGTGGAAATGCCGGATTACTGGATGGTTATTAGACAAAAACGCATTTAAATGACACTTGTTTACATCGTCCGTTGTCAAATTGTCTGTTTTGTCTACTAGTTTCTCAGCGATTGTATCTCGCAACTTGTGCAGTTTAGCATCTACGTTGTCGTTATCATCCACACTGCAAGATTCCTCTGTTTTAATGTTTTGCCCATTGTCTGTTTTGTGCAAAAAACAACTGCAAATAAACGGCACTGTACACAGCGAGGGACTAATGACGCAACTGTCGTCTATGGTCAGCGATTTGTTTCACCCTCCACGCTCGCCTGAAAACGCCGGAATACTGGAAGGGCCGGACTACTGCAGTGCCGGATTACAGAGAGTGTACTGTACATCTGTTGGGAGGGTCTTGAAAGCCTGTCCGACGTAAATAAAATGGAGTTCTTCATGGGAGGACTGTCTCACAGTTGAACTTCTCCTTCTCGACCAGGTAGATTTACTACAAAAACTATTTGTGATACATTACGATTTTTTTTAATCAAATATATTCAGTGGGGCAAATTCGTGTTTTATAACAGAATAATTGGGGTAATTTTTTTAAAGAATGTGCTTTGTAAAGCATATAATATTATTAAAAATATCATATACCCAAATGTTAGACCGTGGTCGATTGCTTGCGTTTCTGTCACTAGATGTTTCGGCCACATCTCCGGAGCCCATCTTCAATATAAAAACATTCCAAAAGAGAACAGGCAAAATATACCTCAATGTACCGCACCACTTTCGCCTCATCAGTGAGGTACGTTCGGTCTGTTACCTTTTCGAACGTTTTTCTACTGAGCATGGTCTTTGGAGGTGTGGACGGTACGTCTAGAGATAAAAACGCAAAGCAATAGACCACGGTCTAAGATTCCGTTAGCGTGCGTATATAATTTTACTTTTTTTTTTAACATATAATTACGTGTATTTATATTTTAGCTTCAATTTTAACTGTAATGTAAGCAATCTTAAGAGATAAACATAACAAGCCTCCTCCTACGTTCCTAATATGTTTTAACAGACTGTTATATGCACCTAACAAGTATCCGCTTACGCAAAATTCGTTTAAATATTTGTATACTGTAACTACGGTGGCACCAGACGAATCGTTAATTACAACTTACATCGCAGTGCGAATAAACAAAAACAACAATAAAACAATAAACATTCGTATAAACAATTCAAGTTCACGATTGTCCAACACACAGTATTGTAATAAATACCGGTAATAATTCCCTCTTAACTAGCGCTGTAACAATACAAGTAACCAATTACAGAAGTCTACACTCAATAATTCATACCATTCCACAGTAAACCGCTGTATCGCTGCGCTTCGCAATATCAGTCTGAGACCTTGGCCGCTTTTAATACTCACCCTGCGTGGTGTAGTCATGTGACAAGATTCACTTGACTGTCGGTAGAACAATGGACCAATGGATGGAAGGCGCTTTTGGAAACATCGCGAACGTGCAAGAGCATTGTGCAATCCTACCGCTTACACGCGTGGTACCTAAATTCTCAGCGTTGCATTTTTATTTTATTATTTTTTTTTTTTTTTACTTTACCTATATGCTTTTGTTTCATTTCTCTCATTTTTCTTTCCTTTTAGCTGCCTATTCTGTACTCTAATCTTTTTACTTCTTTCCAGAACTCACTTACTTCTTTTCGTAATTCCCAATTTATCAATTTTTTTCACATATTGGAATGTTTACGTGAAGAAATAACAATGGCTTATAGTGTGTCCTCACGTGGAACGCACACGTAATATCAAACGCGATAAACTAGGCTAATTGGCACACTTTATGTTTTTGGAGTCTTCTTCCTGTATGGACCGCGTCAAAAATGTCTTGAATTACAACGATTCACTCATATTAAAATGAGTATCCTCAGGTCTATGTGACGATGTGACTAGTAAACGAACTCAGTTATATAGCGTAGAAGTGGTGGTGGGGATAGACCATGAGGATACTCATTGTAATATGAGTGAAACGTTGTCGTGCAAGACACTATTTGGCGCGGTCCATACCGGGAAAACGACTTCAACCGGCCGCGGAACCCTACGTGATACAACACTTAGCACACCGTAGATATAAAATTTTAAACAGGAAGAACTTTCAAATTTAAAAAACTAAAAATCACATGTTCAGAATGACACCCCTTAAGCGCACTTTAGAGTACAGAGTTTATAGTTGAATTATGCCATATTGTATGCCATACTATAGTCGAACTGAGCACTGAAAGGGTTAAACTGATCATTGCTTCACACGTGCAAGTTTAATGCCCAGCACATCAAAGATCGCTGTCTGTGTAACAGTATTACATGACATGCGTTATACATTGAATAAATACAAACCGTACGTTTGGTATGTTAAAAATGGTTTCTAAAAGCATTTGTTTTGCGTTGTGCATTAAACAACCACAGAATAAAATACATACCTGTGTGCTTGCGCGGGCGCACGTGTGTGTTCGTGCGAGGCACGAGTTTCAACTCGAACGGTATGCAAATACCCTTGTTTCATTAATGAAGCGTTTTCCAGAGAAACGGTAATGAAAATTTTATAAACAGAATCGTCAGGTTTATGAATATTTTAATTAAGCAGATGTTACACCGCAGTTCGGTTTCCCATTGGTTGTTGTTCTCTCTCCCCCTTCCCCCTTCACCACACCAACCATTTTTTAATGAAGGAAATTTTCACAATGTTAGCTGTTTGATTATTTAAACACGTTTTTATAACGGCTTTTAGAGTCTACCAACACGCGCGACACGTGGATAATGTACTATCCAGGCTATAAAGACAATACCATGTTGATCAGATATTCAGTAAATGTAAACATTTACAATCTAAGTACCAATAACTTTTAGTACTTAGAAGAGGATACGAACAACCCAGAAAAACTTGGAGGGCCAAGAGACGAGGTGATGGAGAATAAATAGGTAAAAAACAGACTCTGGAGAACAGAGAACTGAAGCAACGACTACCAAGAAATTTCTGTTTATTAATGATGTTTTTAAGTACTCTTACTTTCTTAATAAAACGGAATATCTTTTAAAGATAGTTAAAAACATACAGTCTGTAACATATAAGCTGATACTAGAAGTAACAAAGCGTTCAACCGTCCATGTTTTAGTTCAATAAAAATTAAAGGCTGTATATGTGACGATATAAAAGTGAAATGAAAAAACTACAAGCTCTATAATACACTTTATTTGTATCAAATGAAACAGACACGTGCAAAAATACGTAACTGACATTATCTGTTCATTATTAAATTAAATCTGTTTAGCTTTATTAATAATTCCAATAACGTTTTGTTGCGACAACTTTGTTACGCGCAAAAAAGTAGGATGTTTAAGTAGAATCCTTTAAGTAGAAAAAAATTAGTATACGATCTAGTATTTAAAAAGTGAACAAAATAATTAAACACCAGACAATCCGTTACTTACAGCTTCAATAACAGTTTTTGGAATAAAGACACTTGAATACAACAATTCCTCTCATTTACAAAGCAGTCCAACACACACCAGTGTAACAGACAATAAATTAACACTGTCGCAATAAAGTGACTAATTACAGTTGTTAGCATATAATAATCCGCAACTAATGCTTTACACAGAATTCCACAACGCGCACTGAAGCGCAAATCCACAGCTGGACTACGTCGCTTCCGAAACACTGTTGTTTATACCGCACGCCAAAGTTCCAAGATTGTTCCACAGCCTTCTTCAATACGTAGAAATTAATCTACCAGCGTCTGGAAGTCTCCACATCGTTAAAGTGCGAAGTTAGCCGCTGCTATGCAGTTTCCTAGCTTATAGTCGTAAGAGAATACTGTCACATAAATAACAGTCTTGTAAGTAAAAAAATGGGCAGGAAGTGTCGAGGTCACTACCGCTGGGATTTTTGGCGGAAAACGTCTCACCTTGGCAGTGTTGCTGGGACGGGGTGTTTGTAGGTTTGGTAAAAATTAAATTAACGAACTTCCATGTCTTTTATTTTATTTCTTTCTCAAATTGCTGACTAATTTGTAAAATTTTGTTAAAGACAGGACAATGGTACGAGTAGTACGATATGTAAGAATTATATGCTAAACATATATCTCTTATATATACTTAACGAGAACGTTAAGTCTATCGTGGTATTTTTTAAAGTTGTAAAATCAGTTGGATCCGTGGCCAACACCAATCTAAACTTGTCGTTCAGAAACTGTTTCAGACGATCGTTCGACGCCTCAATGTTAAATTCTCCGGTGAGCAGAAGCGGTATGTCGGGATCGGAGGACCAGACGCTAACTATTGTTCTGACATGCTCTGTGTAGTAAAGCATCAGTTGCAAAAGAGAAACACCTCTATGTAGTTTAGTGGTGTTTGTGGATGAATATAGACTGACACTAGAATGAATCTGAATTGGTTGAGCATCGCAACTTCCACTAATACTCTTTCCCCGACATGAACATCTTGTACGTAAACAATTGAATCCAGAATACCTAGGTATAGGCCGTTGTGGAACGGGCCTAGCAACATGAGCCCTGCACGTTTCCTAATTCTTGAAGATTGCTGTGCCACCGTAGAGTCCACTGCGCTGTGCCGCGACTAGTACTGGGCTGTTGTTCGTTGTTGTCATCGCAATGTCTGTCGCCGGGTATGTCGACGGTGTTTTTTTCTTTATCCAACCAAGTCTCCATCAGTGCCAAGTAATAGAAGCGTGAAGTGACTGGGTCCAACTCTGTGCCACCAAACTTTGAATATTAAACGTGCACACTATGAAAGACTCTCTTTTGTTGTCGGTATGGTCTTCGTCAGTGGTTTTGTTGTATTGATTGAATCCACAGAATTTCTCATCCGCAATGCCGTAGTTTCCCTTAAACGGTAGTCGCGGAGATATTAGACGTTCGCTGAGTGGATCTAACGGCGGCAAGTGTGTTGGCTTCGGTGGATACGTGAAGCCGTTACTCTTACTCAATATTGGCATCTTTCCTTATTTTAAAGATGTCCAGCAGTTTGAGCGCAACATAAACTGTTGAATGTCTTCATCTGTGAATCCTTGTTGTAAGAATTGCAACACAGCTGTATTGGGTCGTTTTAAATCATTTTGGAACCATATACGATCACAAATTCACAAACCAACAAAACCCAACTTGTTGTAGTGTAGAACGACTTTTCAAAGTGCTCTGTCGCCAGACACCGTGGGTTATAAACCCTAAATATCGATTCTCAAACATCTCGTCTGCTTGTATATTGTAGTACTTCATCAGTTCTACCTCACTGTCGACATTCGTTGTTTGTGAACTGGCGTTAGGCGTTGCGGCGTCTGCGCAACTGGTGCTCGCCTCGACTTTTCGACGCTGCCTCATCCTCCGCATTCGTTCTGCTGGTGTCATAAGAGCCTTTTTGGATTCCTCATTTATTCTTCTTTTACTTTGTAAGCGTTTACGATCGACATTTACCTTCTTGTTGTGAAGATATTTTGACATTTTTGAAATGTTAAGCAAAACTTTTCCCAAGTTCAACATTTTGTCACTGTATTATTTATTAAGTTCTTTTACTATTATCACTATTAGTGTTTTATTTTATAGTACTCGTCGAGCTTTATAAAACGGCACCTTAAATAATGTCCTACGCGTACGCATTCCCGAGCTATACTAATTTTCCCGCTCAGCGAACCAGTGATTTTCCACTCCAAATTAGCGGCTATCTTGTGATAGCGTATGACGTCACATACTCAAGGTTAATATTGTATAACATTTATCGATCTTTGCTCTTTTGAATCATATATTGCTTATTTAAATATTCCTCACACTTTTGAAGATATTAAAGTTTATCTGGTATACACAAAATCGTAACATCGACTTTCGCATAGGTTCCCCCCACACCGGACCCGCGCTGTAAGGCGTTTTCTGTTAAAAAAAAAAAAAACTATCACAAAAACCACAATCTACCTGTATAAAACTATGTATATACCAACTCTAGTCTTAGACTATGAGAGAAGATTTTTAGTTCAAAAATAATTTTATCGGACATGAAATAGATATCTAGTGCGTATGAAACCAGGAATATACACCAGAAAACCTTTGAATTAAAACCAGATGTGACAAGAGCAAGGACCCACCCAGAATGCAATATAATATCAGAGACGTGGGAAATAGCAGAGGAAGGGATGTCGCGGTAGGGAAATTAGTAAGAAAAACATATACAAAAGATAGACAGAGAAGAAAACATCATAAGATATGAATGGGAAAGGAGAAGAAGAAACATTTTCTCATACAGCACAGAAAGGGAGAGGCGGATTCCAAACAAGAAAATGTTACATTAAAACGAATGACACAGAACACAGGTTAAACGTCATGAAAAATGCGACAGCGATCGTAAAGAATTACAATTTAAAAAATGTAAGAGAAGAATGTACGTCAGCGATGTTACAAACCAGAAGAAACACAACTAAAGGGACAGTGTTAATAAAATATCTATAAAGAATAAAAATAGGAAATTTAGTACACCAATGGAAATGGCGTTTGACTACTAGTGGGTTCAAATCTGGCAGCAACATAACATCAAGGTGGGTTTTGTAGCCTCCAGATCAGTCCCATCATAAGTTTCTAGGGTAGTTAATATGAGACTGAAGCGTAGTACTGTCTTCCTGCATACCGAACGGCTTACGTAGAAGCCTATGCTGCTTCATTCTCCTAAGTTATTTTGTTGCTATATACTTTTAAGAGGCCGTTACTAACGTAAAAAAATAATAATTTTTTTTAAAGATTGTGCGAGAAGACAAATAGAGTGAAACGCTTGTAAGTGCGTGCAGCTCAAAAGTGGACAAAAGACAACGCTGGCAAAAAGAAAGACAAATGACCCGAAAGATTAAAACAAAATGAAGCAGACAAACCTGTAATGGAAAGATTTCTAGAAGAGGAGAGAGTGGAGAAAAGTAAACCAACAGCAAGGCCGGTTAAGAGGGAGAAGACAGCATTGCAGGTGAACATCTTTTAAATACAATGTCTTGACTCAATTGTCTCTTTTATTTTTTATGAACAACCAGAAGATTGGTCGAGACTAATTAGTAAATAAATTTGATGTGTGCTTTCAGACATTTCAATTCGTATATCAAGCGAATATCGAATTGAAATGTCTAAAAGTAAGTTACTACTAATCAGTGGTAATTAATCGTTCTATTATAAAATAATAGCGCCGGCAGAACATTTTTATAAAATATTCAAACCAAACTTTGTTACTTATACATCTAGTCATGTCATACTCTCTCTAGTCAAAATTTAACGCGTGCTTTTGCTCTACCTGAAAATTACCATTTACCATTCGTCTAAGACTATCTAAGTGTTTTCTGATAGGTACATTTTCCTTTTAGTATCCTTGAGCATCAAGCTCCTCGATCTTCCAGAAGGTCGTTTCCCATTTTGCTTATGAAAGAATGTTTTTAGGTCATTCTTATCAGTTGTCGTTCTTTCTACTTAACATTCTAACGCTATCTATTTCAAAATTTATCAACCGTATAATTTATCAACAAACAGTCCTGCATACATTGTCTTTCCTTTTTTACTAGTCCTTCCTTTTTATGTCTTATGAGTCTGTCAAGTTTTTACACGATGGTTTATCAGCCCCTCGAAAAACCCACAGTCTGACGAAGGACACTTCTCTGGTATTTTAGGCCCCGTTTTTAGAGCGTAACAGATTCGCTCTCGTTCTCTCCCTACAAGATTCGACTTGCATCTGTTGGTCTAATGCTGAAGGCTATACATTTACAGTACCCACCTAAAATCATTGAACTTACGGTAAGCTCTCCCAACCCACACTATTTTAATGACAGTGGGAAACAGAAGGAACAAAATAAGTAGAGAAAGATAGAAAAGTGGCTACACAAGGTACGACATTGTGAGATACACCGTGGTGCTCTTCATTTAAAATCTGTCCGACAAAGGAGCCCCTACCTATTCATCACCGTTGGAGTACCCGTCAAGACCATTACAGCACGCGACCTCCTCGTCCGCATGGACAATAATCCAGTGCAGGGGCGAACCTAGTATTTCATTCCGGGGGGGGGGGTTCTTTATCGTTTACTTAGAGTATTGTTTTTCTCACATACTCGTATAATGAAAATCGTACCAATAAATAAATAATAGCTGTAATTCACTAATTTCAATTAAATCAATTAAAAATATACTTCAGATAGGCTTGCAGATTGTCTTGGAAGCTTAATAATACCTTTATGTGAAATATATATACTTTAAAGAGAACATTAAAATTAAGAAAGTAAGGGTTAACAGGATGTACATAAATGTTGTAGATATAAATGTGTATAACAGGGTTGTAGATATAAATTTTACAGCACGTAAAATAGTGTTAAATAATTTTGTTAAAAAATACAATGTCTTCTTCAAAAGGAGAAATAGAAAAAGAAAGAAAAGTAAAAAGCGAAGAAATAAATATTACAATGTACTTTGATAAATAAGTGGTTTATTTATTCTTCTTGATATTTAAAAGAATATGTGGATTGCACATCTTTCGTTATATGTTTATTACATGTTTCATTTTAAAAATCAGAGATATTTAAGTAAATTTGGTCAAATAAAGCGCGTTAATTATGCGAGTACATACGATAACACTGTAATTGATCAACTAACGTCACGTGACTTCAAAAATCGTCGTACGTTCCATGGCCTTATTTTTCATAGTCCTCAGTTCACGGCCAACTAGCGGGTAAAAGCAAACAGTTCTTTGTTGTGGAATTAAATAAATCAGCTGTCATGGCTCAAGCATAGTGTACAGCACGTCGTCACCATGAACTTGAATCATGTTTCAAGTTGCTTATAACCAGCGGAAAATCGTGTCCTCATATTAGACTTATTTTCATTTTTCACCATTTCTTTTCGCCTGTTATATTTATTATTGAGAATAAGGCCTATTATTGAAGATTATTTAAACTTGTCGTTGACCTAAATAGTATTTTTTTTAAATTGACAAAACTTGAAAGACAATTAATTACATTTCAAAAAACACGGAACCAGTTTAAACATTTTTTATCCATTTTTTAAATTTTTTCGGATTTCAGGGGGGGATATATCCCCCATATCCCCCCTAGGTTCGCCCCTGTTCCAGTCTTCCTGAAGAGGCAGCCATTCTTATGTTGACTACACCGCCTAAATTGTTCTAACATTTAAAACTTAGCATTTGACACGTACGGTTATTTTCTTCTTTTAGATTTTCGCACCATGGCAGTTCCTCTAATATAGTTTCCTGGCAACGTCGCAGTTCCTGATGCACCAAGTCGCATCAACGATTTTTCTACTCTGAACTGACAACTCTATGCAATACTAATATTTCGCTTCTATATAACTCACGAATTTAAAATATATTTGCATATTCGGTATATAAAACGAAAAATTTTTATTACTTTTTTTTGTATCGGCCATTTAAGGACCACATGCCAATTTCAATTCTTTACTCTTTGTTCTTTCCTTTTTCTCCAATACTCTTTCATCTTTTCATTGTATCTCTTCTTCCTGTCTTCAGTCCACTTTGAACCTGCGTTTTTCTCACTCCTACCCTGGACTCCTTCCATTTTTAACACTTTTGGCCGAAAAACGTCTCTTTCAATTGCTTCTTTTGCATATATATTACTTTTTTCTAGATCCTTTTGGACTTCTTTAATCCAACTTGATGTTTGCTTTTTCCCCCACAGATACTTGAAGATTTTCTTTGTCAACCTATTGTCGTCCATTCTGTATAAATGTCCAAAAAATAATAGTCTTCTTTTTCTCATTGTTTCTGTTATATTTTCTATACTTCGATACATTTCATCATTACTTCTTAATTTCCAACCTTCTGAAGTTCTTCGTGGGCCTAATATTTTCGTAATAATTCGTCTTTCCAATATTTCTAGTTTGTCTAAATTATAATTCAATGCTAGACATTCACTTGCATATAGGTACTTTATTACTTTATTATTATTATTATTATCATATAATTCAATTAGTTTTTCATCATTTTAAAAACGCTAAGATTTTCCAGTTTCTCTTCAGTATTAGACATAGTTACCTTTGTACTTGCATTCGGAATGATTACAAAACACACTGTGAAACAAATTCAATTTCCACAGTACATTAAAGTATATCTCGTCTCATGCTCTTACTAACACACGTTACCCTTTCAAAGTTACTGTTCTTCTCTCTCTCACGTTGTCTCTTACACAGACTCTCCTTCTCAGTAAATCTATACCTCTCTTTCTCTTTCTCTGGTCTACTTATTTTCTTGTTCAACGTTTCTTTGCTTCCTCAATGTTGCTTCTCTCCTCCTCAACGACCCGGTAAAACTTATTTTTGTTTCAACTCCAGACACTAACACGTTCCACATTATCACAGCATTATATCTAATGAAATTCTGCCACGAACACTCAGACGTATAAAATGACACACTTTCATTTCCGAGAACAAATTCTATTTCCTTGCAAGAACTGAGAATATAATAATAACAATCGACTTTTCCCTTTATTACATAACTGTAACTTTTCGATATTCACAACAATGTTTCACATGCAAGTAGTTATTACGTAATTTACAGTATTCAAGAAAAATAACATACGATGAGTTACCTAAGTAAAGGTACTTTCTGCTTACTGTAAGCGATGTCGAATCGTGTGCCTGAAGACAAAACAACGGCCGTGGACCAATACCCGGAAAATGGAAACAAATCGATTAGCATTGTATTGTTTATGTCATACAAACTACAATAATCCTAATAAAAAAAATCAAAATCTCTCCTTATTTTTAACCAATAATCGTTTTGTCATATCTTATAAATCTTTCAGGTATCTTAAGAATTTAATCCCTGCAGCTGTTAAATCTTTCTTCGTGGCACCCTCGTTTAGAAAGTATATAAAACACTGGTATCAGTCGCAATACTGTGAAACATTAATTCAATTTTTTTTAATTTCTTGTCTTTTTTTATAAAGTTCTCCTCACAGCTCTATAAATCGACTGAAACCGATAAACTTTCCATTATTTTTCGATTAAGTCAAAACAATATATTTGTTCTCACGTACACTTAGACCTGAGTATACTTATTGTAATATGAGTGAAAGGTTGTCGTACAAGACATTTGTGACGCGGTCCATACCGGAAGAAGATTTCAAAACCGTAATATATTTGTTGATTTAAAGATAATGTTCGTCAATCTATTGTTGTACTGAGGATCTTGTAGATACCTCAGTAGGTCTACATCTGTTTATGTAAGCTACAAAAATAAATATTTCTCGTTCTTCTTCATCGTCGTCGTCAACGTCTTCTTCTTCTTCTTCTTCTTCTTCTTCTTTTGCTTCTCCTCCTCCTCCTTCTCCCCCTCCTCCTCACCCTCCTCCTCACCCTCCTCCTCCTCCTCTTCTTCTTTTTTTCTTTTCTCCACGCAGACTTTCCTGATCTAGATTTTTATGATACTTAAGATAACCATGAGACAATGTGACATACCCATGAGGATTAAAATTTAAAGAGCTTTTTTGAGTTTCGTTTTCGTTCCAATATATTTTACTAGTTCCGCAAAGCGCCGGAAATATGTTTATTTTCTCTCTCTCTCTCTCTCTCTCTCTCTCTCTCTCTCTCTCTCTCTCTCTCTTTTGACCATGTTATAAAACTCCCAAAGTAATAAAAGTTTAATGTTAGTTTTTCTTTAATGCCAATACTTCCGTTTTATTAGTGGCCGTACTCAGTTTTATTAAGCAGCAAATAAAGCACTGAACACACACATTGAACATATTAAGTCCATCGAAGTGCCACTTTCACATTGGAATTTCTTCCCCATTATTTACTGTTTTATGATGATACTGAAGCTAATAAATGTGCTACTGTGCACACTTACACAAAATTAAAGTAAACTAAATTAAACTTAAAATATATAAACAACTCCTTCTTCTCCTTCATCTACTTCTTATTCTTCTTCTTACTATTATTATTATGTTTTATTGCATTTTGGGGTCTTGGCAACTACGGCCTTTATCCCAGTGACGCCTACCAAGAGCGTTTCTCGGCGTGATGTTTGTTTTCACCTACATTTTAGTTGACTCAACGAAAGTGGAAACTCGTACAGACTAACAAGCAAACGGTGTTGTCAAAGCCTATACAGTAACTGTGCTGCTTTTAGGGAGGACAGAGTTCTGCTGATCGCTAACTGTGTGTTTCTGAGGTCTTCTTCCAGGTTACCTCTTACTCTCTGTGTCTCTGCCTCAGTTCTACAAGAGCGCCGCACTCTTCGATTATGTGCTTCACTGTTAGTGCTCCGTCACGAGTGCAGACGGATCGTTCTTGTCCGTGTAGGACGTACGAAGGCGTCAAGTTCGTGTGCCCAATGCGCAGTCTGGTGATGCCAACTTGTTCACGACGACTGCTTATTGCTATTTACGAATGATTTTGTTCTGCCGTGTATTCCACATCTGCTGCCACACATTAATAACAGTGCCTGTGTGACAATCGCATTGACTTGTTGGCTGTCCCCAGCGTTTCTCCTGGAGCGTTAGTTTCTTTGTTACCTTCAGTGCCTACGTTACCCGGACACCAAACAAAAGTAAAAGATGAACGAAGATCTTTTAACGCATGGTATAAGTCATTATATGCTATAATAACGTATTAAAATGTTCGTTTTTACCTCGGTGTTCACAGAAACAAACTGCCTGCCACAACACATACAGTTCGGTGGTGTATACACTTGCGGCCTTGGACGGTGTCCGGGAGTGGGAGCCGCTTTCGATGACAAACGCACTATCCACTCCGCTCTCCGTCTTCGACCCATTAGTGCACACAATGGTGCCTTCCTCAACGTATTCCTCCAGGACTGATCAAACAGAAGTTTCAGTTCAGTTCAGCAGCCGGTGGGGCACTTCGCACGGAACGTACGCTTGGACCATCGGCGCCTGGATGTTGTAGCGCAGGGCTATTTCTAGACATGATAAATAAATACGAAACGCCTCGTACGGTACGACGTTTCATGATGTACTGCCGTCACTTCGCACCTAGAAGCCATATTGTAACTGTGACGTTACCCTCCATCTTTAGCGCCCTGCGCTACACGATCTGACCGTTGCACTCCCTAGTTTGGCACAAGCTCATTCTACTTACTCTCATACTCAATTCGGCTGTCCCAGGCACAAACAACCACACTATACTTAGTGCCTCCACCTTCTCAGCGCCCGGCCCGCACTAACGTGCGTCTCCCAACAATCAATCAGTCAATTCCAAAACCTAATTTGTCCATATGGAAAGCCTTAAGCAGAACGGAAAAATCGGTACGGCACATAAAACGGATGATCATTGGCTCAAAAAGTTGCTACACTGAGTTCCACCTAGACGACGGAAACGGGGTACACCCAGAAGACCACGAAAAGAAGACACGCTCGTGGTAACTGGTGCAACAGAAGCCTCTGGTGTGCAGCATGCAAGAGATGATACTATCTGTAGAAGACTAGCAATGTATGGATAGTCAATAAGACCGTGGAGCCACGCCAACAGTCATGAAACGAGTTGTGTTTTTAAATTTAATAAATAAAGTATCCTGAAAAGAAGGTCATAATAATCCATTGTAGAAAGGTTGATGAAATGTCTATAAATAAAAAGGGTAGTTGAAGGGGAAGGGGGTAATTTTCTATAAATGAAAATGATAGTTGAAGGTGGAGGGGATAATTTTGTGTATGAGTACTACGGTATCGGCAACAAAGAAGTAATTTGTTGTTAAAATTCCATCTCGGGCTATTTGGCCGTGATCCAATGTTTTCTGCAAAACCAGACGTTTCGGCAGTGTCATCATCAGTGAAAATCCAGTGCGCTAACGTGAGGTGGTATACGACCAAGATACTGTGGTTAAGGCTGAAAAAAGATGTAGTTTCTATAGAATATTTCATTTTGAAAACGATTTAAAATATAAATCTTAGAACATGGAAGTCATTTATAGTTCTCATTATCGATATTTACACTTACAACAAAGACTTTTTTTATAACTGCTCTATCATAACAGTAAAAATTATGCTCCCTGAGCAGCAGAACTCGCTCACTATTTTCAACAAAATATATTTATTTTTATATATAAATTATAATATTAAATAATTTTTCAATTCTGATAAAAATTACTAAAATCCCGATTTTTCTACTGTTTCTTTAGTAATATAACAATACATAGCACTAACAATCAATACCGTAATAAACACTAAAAAATTGAAACATTCGGATTTGGATTACAATTCCTTTTAGTCCGACACCCTGCTGGGTTTTTACAATTTTTTTCAAATTTTTTATGTTTTTTAGGCTCTGGTCTCCCAAAATTTTAAAATTTCAAAAACTTAACACTACCTTCAGATGTTACTTTAAATTCTCTTTAATTTGATACGACAGATGATTTTTTGCGATTTTATTACAATTGTTACCCACTTTTAGACATCCAAAAACTTAGAATTTTTCAAACTTAACACTGTATTCAGATTATAGTTAAAATTACCTTTAGTTTGGTAGCCCACATGGGGTTATTCGATTTTTCACAATTTTAACCGCTCACATTTGGCCCGCCCCCGATTTGTTAAGAGATCGATCTAAAAAATAATAGGGTTCTGTAGGATAAAGGTTTGGACACCCATACCAAAGATTATGAAATCGGTATTACGAAATTTATCAGGAGACAAACCCCACATGAGACTGATAAACAGATAGACAGACAAGCAAATGTCAAACGGTCTGGTTAAAAATTAGAACTCGAGTTGCTCGTTCAATAATAATATTTTACTACAATTCGTAATGTTTGTTGTGTGCGTGCGTGCGAACGTGTGCGTAGTAGTAGTAGTAGTAGTAGTAGTAGTAGTAGTAGTAGTAGTAGCAGCAGCAGCAGCGGCAGTAGTAGTAGTAGTAGTAGTAGTAGTAGTAGTAGTAGTAGTAGTAGTAATAGTTTTTTTTTTAGATAATTGTTCCGGTGAATGGTTTGTGTTGATCGGTCAAAAAATATAACACAAATTTTAACTTATTTGTGTTGACGTTCGACAATTGTTTCGACAATTGTTGCTGACGCCAAACACACAACTGTGAAACATAAAATTTGTCTTATATTTTTTGTCCGATCCTCACAAACCCTTTACCGGAAAATTTCATTGATTGACGGTCACTACGAATTTAAGAAATTTTAGATAATGTTAAATTATACATGTCCCGCACTTAAATGTTTTAGCCATCACCTTCTAATTCTGATTTAATACAAACTCCATATTATAACGCACACACACACAAACTCCCTCGCTCTTACTTCTTACTCCTTTCTCGTTTAATCATACGGTCTCTTTCCTGCAACATATTTTATTCTTCTTTGTTTTCTTTCATCTCTTTGTATTGTGCGCCAGACGGAGAGTAAACATGCAAACAAACACAACGTTGTCTCAGTTTTAATTTAACACTTGTGTGTGTGCGCGCGCGCGCGCGTGTGTGTGTTTAATCGTTGCTTTGAAGCGGAGACAGTTTCCCGCACCCTCCTCTCTCACTCTCCTCCTTTAATATTCTGTTATTAAGAAGGCATGTTTTCTTATGACTTTAAAAGAGAAACAACCTTTCGTATTTACAAAAGCGTTCTCTCTTCGTAAGGTTCTTCCTCTTATTCCTTTATGTAACGCTTTCGACTTAAGTATATCTTACGCCTGAGCTTTGCTAGTAATAAAATATTCTTCCTTTACACTTTTTATGAGAATCTCCTTTATTCAACAAAGAACGTAGGCTTTCACGGTCGGTGTCTGACTGGAAAACAAATGGCGGGCTGTTAAGCCGTGGCCCAACGTTATTGAACTACATAGAAAAACTTTAGAAATGGGCTTTTGGAGACGTTCGGCAAGAGTATACAGACGTGAGAAAATTAGAAACAAAGTTATTAAGGGCAGAATTAATGTGAAAAATTCAATTATTGAATTTATACAAACAAACAAATTACAATGGTATGGGCACACAAAAAATGGTAAGATTGCCAAGAAGAGTTATGGAATGGACCCCACCGAAAAAAAGGAAAATAGGAAGACCACTTATCACCTGGATAGAAGAAGTTCAGACTGTATTGAGGGAACGTGAAATTGAAGATCTTTTGATGGACAAGCAGCAGTGGAAGATGAGAATTCAATCAATGTTGTAATCTTTGGTTCCGAAAAATGTGTAAACATTGTACTGCCGGAATAATAATAATAATAATAATAGTATAGAAAAACTTAACAAAGTCACAATAAAAAAAAAACCAGACGTTTCGTCAGAGCCCACGCCGGCCTTCTTCAGTGGTGCCGGAAAGAGGTAATCCCTCGACATACTGAGGTTTTGAATCTGTTACAATCATTGTATCTACTATCAAATGTTATAATTTATCAACCGTGAGTTATGTTTAAACAATAAACTAAAAAGCCGAAACGTTCTTAGCTAACCTCATGCATTACCACATTACGTATTTTCTCGTTACATTCAGAAATAGAATCATTTATAATTGGTACACTTATTCACATCGTGGTACACCTATATCGATACTATCATATCCTCACAACTTTCGAAAATGTAGTGTAGGTACAGTTATTGGGAAAGCACCGAATATATGTCAGATATAACACAAGAAACGCTACCATAACAGATCATAATAAGTATTGAAAATATAATCACATATAGGGCCTAAATATAGAAGGTAGACCAAATTGGCGATTTAAAAAGTCAAGAAAAGTATATTTTGTTTGTTGAGAATTAACGAGTATAATTTTTAATGTTGTAAACGATATTTTATGTTATCAACCATGAAACTGATAATAAACAAGTGTTTGGTTTATGTTAAAAATAATTCTCTATTTAGCTTTATAAATGAGTCGCTTACCTCTCTTAACCATTTAACCCACAACCCACGTACCTCGACGGCACATAAGCTAGAGACATCTTACTAAACTTATCGTTTCATTGAAGGAACGTCCTGCTGCTTCCACTTGCTACCCGCCCGTCTCATTGGGGTTATGTCCTTGACTCCATTAGCTTGCATTTTACCTTGTACAACAAAGCTTTCCATTGCGCATTTTCTCCTTGCTACGTGTCCAAAGTAGTTAAGTAGGCCTACGCACCTATATGTAGTAGGTGGTGATAGTGATTACGAAGGTGATTATGATTGATAAGGGTAGGTTGTCAATAAGGTTTCATACATAAAACCTGCAGGCAAGCAGCAGAAGCCACTAGTGGTCGTTATATCATATAGGCCTAAACCAGGGTAAAACTGGCGAATCCCCTAACATCACCAAGGCCTATCCTTCGGTTTGTCACTAGTCACTGTTCTCCATGGAAAAATCCTGGTGTACAACCCTCCAAATAGAAAAATGTTGGTCAATCCTAGTGCAAAATCCTATTATTATTATTTATTACTATGTTTTATTTTTTTTCGTCGACATTTTTAGGGCACCAACCTAAAGCGAAAGCTGCTGAGTTCCCGTGTGGCCTCTTGCATGGAAAAACAATTTCTGGTTTTGATGGGTGCAAGTCCTACATACCGGAAGAGTGCATACATTCTTTGGTTAACAATAGTTTTCCACAGTTGCTGGGGTTAAAAATATTATATTATCAAATTGTTATATAATGTTCATAATGATTTATTTCATAAGAAGAAAGGTTTCTCTACTCTGTTTAAATAAAAAATCATTCTGCATATGTTTTACCATTTATTTCTATTGTAAAAGTTTAATCAGTTGAAACGGTTAAATATTTATAAATACACTTTATATTTTTGTAAATATAAAATATTAAATTTATTTAACAGTAATATAAGTATATATGTAAATATTGTAATAAAAATATATAAATGTAAAAAATAAATATCATATAAACGTGTATAGTGTTTATAAGTTTTATATAAACTTACGTGAGCGGAAATCAATTGCTTGAATATTGGTATTTGGATATTGATTTACTAACATTGAGGCATAAGCCAATTTGAAACTTGGTTTACCATATTCACTGTTATACAGCGTTATAACGCAGTTTTGTATCACTGCACAATGATAACTACAGAAAAAATTGATAAATAATATGATAAACATAAAGAAAAAATGTATTTTAGAAAAGTTTGGCACATTAATTCGAAATGTCGTAACACATAAAGCAAGAATACAATAAAGCCCATCGAAACCGTATATTACAAAGAAAGACAAAACAGAACAAAATAAAGTGCCACTCATCCCTAACGAATGTGGAAGAGGTGGAAAAGAAGCTGCTTGAGGAGTGAATGTCAAGGGACTTGTATTACAGACTTTTCTGGCAATCTGTAAAATAAATAATTATTATTATGTTTTATTACTGTGACAATGTCCGGATCCTTGTATAGATAGTACAATTCGCCATTTGTCCTCATACGCCACATTCCGGTATCTAGTACACCTCCATATATCCTCCTCAGAATCTTTCTTTTCAGAATCTCACTTCACGAACATGATTAATGGCTAGCAACGTTCACTCATCCCACTTGTTTGGATTAGCTGGCAGTCAAGTTTCAACCTGAAACCTAAGCTCCAGATACAATTACGTTCATAATTACTAACTATGTGAGCTGTACTTAAGATTGCTGCGTTAACCTTCTACATACAATCATCTTCTATTAAACTATTTCTACATTTTACATTCTCGTATTAGTGTCTCTGTCTCTTTTTGTATGATGCTACAAACAAATGGTACAGCTGTACCTACTAGTAAACAAGTTTTATTCTCCTGATACCGTACAACTATATCTGGTTTATTGTTGGCTGTACCTCTGTCGGTTTGCAGTTGCATATTCCGTAGAATTGTTATGCAACAATTTTATCTATGGACATTGTTATATTTTATAGAATTGTTGTTCTGACAGTTGTTTTCAACAGTTGTTGGGTTGCATTTTAACCAGTTATCCGCCACTTTTATATTATACCGTGTACATATATTCCAATGTACCAGCTTAGCAACTGCATTCTGTGGAATTCATCCATATTTTCTGTGGCAGCAAGGATAGATCGTCCACTTATGACGATCAGGTTGATTCTGGCATAGTATACACATACAATTTCCTTGGACCTTTAGTGTTTTGTCTCTGTAGTAATTGGTACGAATTGCTTGATCTTGATGTGCAGTTATGTTTCCCCTTTCACGCCTACCTTAGAAAGCTACTGGTTTATAAATTTTTTATTCTTTTTTATCTCTCTTGAGTGCTGTCCTGTAATGGTTTTCTAACCAGTAACTTTTTCCTTAGTTCTATAGTTTCCTTCTTTTTCATCTCACTTCAATGTATTGTTTATCATTACTATTACTTTTATCGTTATTAATATTATTATTATTGTTTTTGTTGTTTTTATTGTTCTTGTTTGTATCTCTACCGCCATTAGTTTGTAATACGTCACAGAAATTGTGAAGTAAAACTGCAGAATTAGATGTTACTTAGACAGAAATTCTTAACTAGTATGTTCCCTGAGCTGTAGAATTCGTTTGCCGTTTGTAACAAAATACATTTATTATTAGGTAAAATCAAACCAACAAAATTTGCCAGGGCTGTTGATATATAATAATGGTTGTCAAATTACTAAAAATTATGTTAAAATCGATGTTAATCGAATTCGTATTTTGAGTAAAATTTCTCATACATTGATGGCCCACATAAACTTTTAAGGTTTTTTCAAAACGTCGACTCCCTTTTTTGACCCGTAGTGCACCTAAAGTCTACAAAATCTTAAAGTTAACTCGACATTTGGGTTTGGCTAAAATTTCCTTTAATCTGATATTTGGTATGGGTTTTTACAATTTCTCAAAATTGATAACTTTTTGGAGCTCTAGTGTCCTAAATTTTTAAATTTGTAAAAGTAAACACTATATTCAGTTTGTGGTTACAAAAATTTGAAATCCCCCGTATATTTTTGTAATTTTTCAAACCACTTTTTCAAATAAAATTTTTTGAGCCACTTTTTGAAGTTTTGCAAACAAAAATTACGAAAATTCCCGAAACTAGTTACTATATTCAGATTACGGTTGGATTCTTTTTAATTTTACACCCCATATGGATTTTTTCATTTTGAAATGTTTACCCTTTCTATTTTTACCTACCATCCCTCTACTTTTGAGGGAATCAATCTCCAAAACAAGTGAGACCTATGGGCTAAGAGTAATGACATCCGTGATAGGTTTTACAGAAACCGTTGAAGCATTCGACAGTTGTTGCGAGACATCCCCTAATTGTACAGACAGTCTAATGGTAAAATGAACACTGAGCACTCTCTTCGCTCGTTCAATAAATCGTCTCAGTCTTTTCTGCCTCTGATGTCAGTTTAATCCCCCCTCACTAACCACGTAGCAATATGTTAATGTGGACACAAATACAATATTTCACACGAACACGACACTTGAAGTAACTAACTACGCTTGTGAGTGGGCGTGACGTTTTCACCTCAAGACAATGAACGTTGTTTAATTCAAACTTTTAAATTAGAGGCTCTTAGTTTCAGTCGAAATGAAATGCCTGCTAAATACGTTTCTCGTCCGTTGTGTCCCTTTACACAGCGACCTCTGGTGTCCATTATTAAAACATATTTAAACAAAAATACAGCCGACCCTGAGTTTAAAATGGGTAGCACAGCTGGTCGTGACTGTGTTGCCACATTTCTCCCGTAATTAAACCTTTTATAAGCTCTATGGAATTTCATTACCATTGCGTTCTCTCCAACCACGTTTATTACAATTAATACGGGGGCTGTTTGCAAGTTCTGGCCTTGAAAATTACACACACACACACATTTGTGTTTACGCACACACAAGCGTGCGCACCCACATATCCATATGTAACTGTATACTTTGTTTTAACTCTCACGTTTTTGCATGTGTAACAAAATATAATAATCATTATTTCTATTACAGTATTTGGTAACGATATTACTGAAATATTTCACAAGAAATTGTCTGAAAGCTTTTTTAACGAAAGATCGGTATGAAATTAAATTTAGAATTATTTCGGTTTTGTAACATTCGTTAGTACAATCAGCTGGTTTCTCGACGAGTATTCTGATTCTATTTTGACTACATCCTACTAACGATAATGTGATGTATTTATAATATACACACACTTATTGTTTAGGCCTACTAATGGTACCTATAATCTCAATTTTCTATTGTTGTGTATTTATTGTTGATAGCCTAAAGGTACCATACATACGATTTGCAATAAAATTTTTATTACTCACATTCTTAAAAACGATCGATTTCGGTCATAGACCATCGTCAGGTTATATGACGTCAGGTCCCGTGTTCTCGGTAAACTTTGGACAACGACGTACTTTTCACGTTCATTAATCAATGTCTACGAATTCGTTTTTGTAAATAGTGGCTGTTTTACGATATTGTGACCGCAAATGTGGTGTATATAACCTGACGATGGTCTATGACCGAAATCGATCGTTTTTAAGAATGTGAGTAAGAAAAATTGTATTGCAAATCGTATGTATGGTACCTTTAGGCTATCAACAATAAATATACATCCTACTAACTCTAATATGAAAAAAAATGATTCAAAAAACAAACGTTCAAACAATCGAAATAATTCATGAACAAATTGAATTGATTATTCTTTAAAACATTTCTCTGAAGATACACGACAATTCTTGTACACCTGTGAGACTGCACACATTTTCTTCTATTTATACAGGATACATTTACTATACGTAAGTATTTTCAAAGTACAACTATAATTTTATAACAAAAACCACAGCTTCGAAAAAGGTTGTATTGTTTGGAAATCAACTCCGGTGGTGCTAGCGTATGTGAGACAAACCCTTTCATGAATAATTGTTTGGCATTACAATAACTTTTAAAAAATCTGGATTCAAAAAATATAAAAAAATCTCATATAAGAATATGTCATACAAAATCTCATATACATAATATATAAAAATGAAGCATCTCATATATCATATATATAATTTTGTATATTTCTTTAAAAAAAAAAAAAAAAAAAAAAAAAAACAGTTGTACAATATCTCATATTTGAAAAATTTCTCTGTCGTTAAATTGTCAGAGTTGCAAAACACGGTGTTCCTCGCATTGTCTAAACGTATCGAATGATATTTATTAAAATCCATACAAACGTTGTGAGGTTTCAAGGGTGTATTCAGACATACCCAAGTAGCAGACAAACATACAACCTTTTCTACTTGCATAGTTGACGATCAGTGCGTTGAAATGTTTAGCTTCTTGCACTGGCCCAGTGTAAAAGAAAATTGTTTCGATTAAATTTAGTTATCCCTTGTGGACTCGTCTCTGCAGCAAGGTTTATTGGCGAGGTCAAAACGAATCAAAGAATATATATCTCCCTCGAAAGGTATTACAATTTTTAATTTTTATGTATATAATCGATAAATAAATCACACGTCTAGTATACCGGTATGTATTGTGTTCTGCTTTTCCGCAGCAGGTCCTTACATGACAGCCCTCCATGTCATCCTGTTATGCGCTAGACTTATTAGTGTTTTTACTTTTCCTTCAGTTTAAATTGAATTCCATAACCCTTACTTCTCTTTTCCTCCAGCCACTCATCGATCTCTCGAGTATGTGACAGGTACCCTCGCTTCACGCAATACCCCCGCACAATACATCTTCCTTTCTCGTACGTTCTCGGTCTCTTTTCTCTCACCAATCCTTTCAGCAGTCCCTTATTCCTATCATTCCTGTGTGCCTCCTTCATTCTCCGCCATACCCAATTCCTCCTATCTATTCACTCGCAATTTTCCAGTCTTATCTCTAATCATAAGTGAGAAATAACGTAAGACTAAGTGAGGAGCAATTCATGTTGACAGTTTTTAAGTGAGATCTTCATATACCACACTATGGTGTTCGGCTCACTCCCGTACACCGTACACCTCGCGATCCTAGGGCAGTGAACTTATTCAACCCGACACGAAATAACTGAAACGAGTAAGCAGTGTTGACAGGTCAATCAAACCTCTTTTCCCCACATACTATCCAAATATTCTACATCCCTACTATCCAAAACTTTCCCATTCCACAAAGATGTGTGCTTTAAGCAAAACGTAATATTTAAATGATGTGAGCATATTCTAAATGTTTAAATGCTATAACAAAAATAACGTAAACATTCAAAATAGTTTTATCTATGATAAAAGAAAATGTACTTACATGCTGAGAGCTGAATACTTTTGAAATCCTTTTTTGTACTTAGTTCATTATTATCCTAATATGTTTACACAGCTTTTCAATTGTTTAAATCATAAAAACAATTTGAAACGCTAACACCTAATTTGTATTATAATATTTATAGTGTAGTAATGAGAATGTTTGTGTACATGTTTGAAATGTCGAACGAATATAATTTTATGCCTTTGGTTACCTCGTATGTTTCTTACTTGATCCGTGAGTATTATAGTTAATTCTGGTTGTTATATTTTATTTGGCTAAAAGTTTTTTTGCGTTTAAAAATTCCATTTAGTAATTTAACTAGTTTAAATTTGTAAAAAATTGAATTATCATACGCACATATCATACTTTTCAACTAAATATTGCGTTAAACATATTGATACATAAAAAAAATCTATTTGTTACATATTGTTTGTATATGTATGTATACTGAAAATAATACGACGTGTGATGTGATTCTATTTACGCGCATAGTAAATATCGATTTCTTATAATAAAATACATATAAACACTAGTATGCTGTCATCTCATTTAATTATCCTTCCACTTATATTTTAATATTAATTCTTTATAGCAAAATCTCTCTTACTCTAAATACGTACGAGCAACCTTTTACACGTTGTATCAGTTCATTAGCCACACGACACTGAAGTTCTCACATTTTTTTACTCGACTCGTCTCATGTTTTTACCAAGATCTCTATTTCCTTCTCGCGTGTGACACCGTCAGCTCCGAAGAGTCGGTTCACCTCCCTGTCCGAAGTAGTGAATGAAAACGAGAAAAATAGAGAGAAAGAGGCAACAGAGAGTGAGAGAGTAGTGTCACTCTCTTGTCTCTTTACTCTCGTAACGTAGTCCCGGACTCTGTATGCAGGAACGCTGCAACCTATACAACAATAAGGGATACTGATGCATTATCTCCAAATGAAACATTGTTTGAATAAAGCTTTATTGGCGAGCTACGTCTAAATTTTAAATTATTGCAGTTTCTTCTACCAGCTTAAACACTCAACAACAAACGAACCACGCACATAAGCGCGCGCATACGACTTCAACATATGCTTGCAGAGCTTTGTTCTCCTATGCATTACCATTTTATAAAATAAAAAAGGCGTTTTATCTTTGTCAAAATACATTTCGTTACCTCGCTCTCTTGAAAGCTGTATTGTTGAAACAAACCCATTTGCATATTGTTAGAGCTGGATACGCTTCGCCGTTAAATAAGTACGTTAGTTACTCCCATTTCTCGTTCCCAATGGTATTATACAGAAATAATTTTACAACGTTTTATGTTCTCTAGCAGAATAACACACGAGAGTACACCATCTTTGAAAACCTTGTTTCTCTGCGAACACATCTTTCAGCAGTTACGTAAACGTCTAATTTTATATGCTAATACGCAGCGTTGTGAATATTCCTTCCTGACGTAAGTTCTCTCGAGGCATCCGACAACGGGTATAGGGATACATTACATTCTTGGTGTGCAGGCGGTAGTGAGACACCGCTTTGCATCCCTTTCCTTTATGTACATGAGGATAAAGGGATAATAGAATAATACATAAAGGAGTAGTGGTATCAAGATTGACACCTCAGTATGGTCTGCGAACGTTTTTTTTCCTCACACTGCCTCTTCTTATATGTTCAATCTTCCTTCGGTTTTCTGTCTATGTGAAGTATGTAGGTTCGTCTCATTTCATAAATGAGTGCACGGCCATATTCCGAAGTCATCAGGTCGTCCTGTCAAGCGCCACCTTATGAAAATCCTTTGAAATTAATTTTTTCAACCACTTGATCCAAGGGCCTCTTTTCGGACTTTTATTGGCACTTCTGTGTTATTTTCCGTATTATTAAACAGTTTAAATCCCCTCTTATGACTTCTTTTTCTCGAATCAATTTATAGATTCACGTCTAAAGCCTTTCTTCTGAGATTTAAGACTATTATTTTATCACGGACTATTATATAATTCTTCTCTCTCTCTCTCTCTCTCTCTCTCTCTCTCGCTCTCTCTCTCTCTCTCTCTCTCTCTCTCTTTTCATATCTGTCTTCTACCTCTATCAATTTCTCTCTTCCCCTTACCCCCTCATTGTATCTTCTCTTTCTTTCTTTTGACTTCTCCTTTAACCGTAGGTGGCACTCCATTGACAGGTAGGTGACGCAAATTCGGCTTCACAAATGTTGGCTACGGTCTCCGATTAATTTTCCGAATGAACAAATTTCTGACTAGCACAGGTGTTTGCCTGAAACTAGTATAAAATGAGTATGTTAATCCAGGAAATCTAGCGTATGTACACGCTCAAACTATGTACACAATACGTGAAGAAGAGTAATGCTGGCATCCCTGGACACAGAGATGATGTAAATTTGTTTTGAAGGACACATGTTTTGCGCACGACCTTCACAGGACGTCGAGAACGCACTTATCAAGACGATAAAAGATAACGTATTTCCCAATCTACGAGCAGACGGAGCTTGGCAATGAGGTAAGTCACGTGCATCAGGGCCATATCAATGAGAATGTAATAAAAAATTATTTAATCTAAAAGTGTTTTGAATGCAGTGCAGTAGAGCACTACATAGAGAAAAAATTTATTTTTGAAAAGTTTGGTACATTAATTCGAAATGTCGTAACACATAAAGCAAGAACGTTTGCTTTCTTAAAGCAAGAATACAATAAAGCCCATCGAAACCGTACATTACAAAGAAAGACAAAACAGAACAAAATAAAGTGCCACTCATCCCTAACGAATGTGGAAGAGGTGGAAAAGAAGCTGCTTGAGGAGTGAATGTCGGTGCGAATGCATCAAAAGGACTTGTATGACAGACTTTTCTGGCATTTTGTAAAATAAATAAACAAATTGTTTTAAAAAATACTTTTTAATTCGTAATATTTCAAAGACAAGTTTTATTCTACGTTGTGGTCAGCGTATGTATTATTTTCACAGATATGTCGGTAACGGCTCTTTGTCCAGAACTCGTTACACAAACGTGATCAAAACACAATAGCTTACAGGCTGAGTAAACAATGTGTTATTGGAAACTGTAAATATTCTTTATTAAGTCTATCAACAACCTGTTGCTACAGTTATTTTCTTGAAAAATAAATATTTTTATATACATATGTATATGTATTATATTATTATATTATATGTATTATACTACTTTACGTTCAAGACGTTTTTTTTCTACTTGGTACATGTTTCGGACATCAAGTAGTTCGGACATCTTTGGCCATTTTTGTTTTTTGACTTATTGAATACTTATGTCTTATGTTCCTGTTGACTTTTGGTTGTTTACATTGATGTGGTCTATAGTTTCGTTTTTGAATGTTTCCAATGTTTAGGGTTTTAACAATTGTATGGTGTTTTGTGTTGATTTGTATTTACTCTGGTATTAATTTGTCTGTGTTTTATGTTTATATATTTGTAAATTTTTCCATATATTCATAATTGAGCCTTTGTGTAGCATGTATTTATTAGTGACATATTGGTGATGTCTGTGAATTCACATCCAGTATTCATTGCGTGTCTGTCTAGATTGGATTTATAAATGTTTGTTTTTTTGTATGCATTTAGGTTTTCAAAACAACGATTTTTTTTAAATTGTTTTTAGTCTGGCCTACGTAACATTTATAACAGTCTTTGCATTTTATTTTTTGTATTCCATTGTTTATTTTATTATCTTTATTGTATGAGTTAATTATTTTTTGTATATTATTTTTTGTTTGTTTTGTAAGCTACTTTAATATTTTTAAAACTTTTTGTACATTTTGTCATCCTATTGTTTATTTACAAGCATCTAGCTCATTTTTTCTTTGGTTATTATTACTATTTATTTAAGATTTATTCTGATTATTTCTTAAATGGTTTCTCTTTATTTTATATTTTGTTTTTTCTGTACCCATTTTATTCAGAAATTTGGTAAATTATAGTTCTTTCTTTTTTGTTATTTGCTGTGTGTTTAGGAGTATTTTATACATTCTATTGAGGAGTGAGTGGAAAGCTGCCATTTTTTGTTGTGATGGGTGGTTAGAACTAGAACTGTTAATAATTGTAATGTTAGTGAAGATTGGTTTTCTGTATATTGCATATTGTAGTTGGTTATTGTTTATTGTAATAATTATATCTAAGTAATTGATTTTGATATCTTTTTCTTTTTATTCTTTTAAAATAATATTTGTAGTTCAGGTGTTTTAATACTTCATCTACATTTATGTGTTTGTTGTTGGAAACATGTAGACTATCATTCACATATCTTATCCATATTCCATTTAAATAAAACGATTTTAAAATATATGCATTTTGGTGTCAACATGTTATACAAAAAAATTTCTGCTATTATACTTGATAAAGGAGATTCTCTTGCCAATCCTTCAAGTTGGTGGTAAATTGTATTAATAAATTCAACGTAATTAGTTGGAGACTGTTTTTTTTTTTAATGTACTCACTCCACGAAAAATGGACCAACTAATAAAAAACATCTTGAACGTAAAACAGTATTATATACGGGTATTATGTGTATGTCTATCAAGACGTTATTTTCGTATTACACGGTATCCCTGGTTTATGTACTTTTTACCACAGTTTAAGTAATTTGATCAAGTGAGACGTTACTAAAGGGCTCGTAACGCAAAACGTAATTTTCCCTATCTAAAGTTCCAACATGTCTACTCGAGGTTCCAATTTTCCAACATTATTTGCTCGGAGCACTATAAACCCAACAGACTAAGTTCTTACACGGATACAGTAGATAAAGTGAGCATTATAACTCTTTACATCCACTTATATATTTAAAAGTTAACAACGAAAGTTATCTCTACCTTTGCATGTGCTGCCGGCAACAACGATGCTGTAAGTTCTCACTCGCTAACGCGGTCTGTGCATAAAATATCCTGCAGTAAATTTAATTTTCTAAGCATGCCGGGTACACGTTTTATCCCACCGTCCCTCTCCCCCTCTCTCTCTCTCTTTCTCTCTCTCTCTCTCTCCTCTCTCTTTTCCACCCCTGACTGTCTCATTCTCTTTCTCTAACTTTTTATCTCTTCTATTTCCGTTTTGTTTCTTGTGCTCGCTGGTCCTGTAATACTTGCCTCTGTCACCAGCAAGCAGGTGACTCTCTTAACACACCGTACCACGGCTTGTGAATATTTAAATTGTTTTACAGTAAAGAGAATTATTAACAACGCTTTCGATCTTACATCAGATAAAACAAAGATTTCTACCGCTACCGTTTTGTCGCGATATTGCAATATAATTTAGGATTAGGATACAACAAAGATTAAGATCAATTTTAAAAACTCACCAACAAGCTCAACGAACAATACACGGAAAAATAGATTTTCTACACACACATACACACACACACACACACACACACACAATACAAATCAAATTAATAGGAAAGAGTACAATTTAAGAATAAATGTTACCTAAACTAAAGTGATGGTCTGTAGCAAACACGGACAGTCCAGTGAGAATATATTTCTCAATATAGATGTGACGAATACAGAATAATATAATGAATACAGAATATAATGAAAAAAAGACAGAGGAAACTAAAGAGTTCGCCTACTTAGGAAGTAAAATCAGAAGAGAGGGAAAAGTAAGAGGGAAACCTTGAGTAGGATCGGACAGCCTAAAGTTGCATTTAATAGTAAATGGAAATCATTTACCTCTAAAGAAATAGCCCTGGAAACAAGAAAGAGGTTCTGAAGCGTTACATATGGAGCATAGCTCTATATGGATGTGACGTGTGAACAACTGGAATGGAGGAAAGTAGAAGACTTGAAGCACTGATAATGTGGTGTTATTGATAGATACTGAAAGGAAGATGGATCAGTAAGGTTAGTAATAATGAGATTCTGACTAGAGTTCGAGAAGAAAGACGTTTTTGGCAAAATATTGTGAAACGAAGGGTTTAAATTATTGGCAATATTATGCGTCAAGAGAATTTGATAAAAAAAAAGAATAGAAGGTTACACTGAAGGAAAAAGAGGAAGGGGAAGACCGAGATTCCAATATACGAAACAGATTATTGGTGATGTAAGTTGTAATTGCTAAGAGGAATGGAATAGAGCCGTTACCGAGCACAGTTACACGGCAAAGCATTCATCGAATTCGACGAGACACACAGCATAGAGAGATAGGGAATTATTTTCCAAAACTAATTAAACAGGCAGTAGAGATTATTAAATATTCTAAGAGCTTTGACAAGGACAAGAGATTTAAACTGTCTTTTATTTGCTATTACTTCTGTAGTATATTAATATGACGATGATGATGATGATAATGATAATGATGGTGGTGGTGGTGGTAGTGACTATTATTATTATTGTTGTTGGTGTATTATTATTATTATTATTATTATTATTATTATTATAGCTCGGGGAGCGTGTTGATCACTTTCCTTCTTGGCAAGGAGGAATGGGATCGTATTTCTACACTTATTCAGTCGGTCCTACAAGAAAAGAAACGACAGGTCCAACTTTCACCCAACGGGCAGTAGCAAATAAGAAGGGACAATTAGAAGGAGCCCGATAAGACGCAATAGGCTTAATCCTGAAGTAACGGTTAAATGGTTCCAGAATTAATGCCTGAATTAGAGGTGGGTTTTTTAGTGGGTGATAGTCCCATACACCATGAGACAGACGGTTTCTTCTTCTTCTTCTTCTTCTTCTTATTATTATTATTATTATTATTATTTACAAAACTTGGAGGAATGGATCGACCGCCAACATGGCGAGGTCAACTACTATCTGACCCAGTTGCTCAGTGGCAACGCCAATTTTAATGCCTCCCTCCACAGAACGGGAAAGGTGCAAAGCCCAGCATACCAATACAGAAACTCTCCCCATAAAGATGTCTCGCACATGTTTTTCAAGTGCCGCAGATTCACAAGACAGAGGATGGTACTAGAAATGGAGCTCGGGGAGTTCACGCCCGAGAGCGTAGTTGCGCTTATGCTTCGTGGTAAGGCGGAATGGGACCGCATCAATGAATTTATTCAGTGGGTCCTACTAGAAAATAAAGACAGGCCCAACTTGCACCCAACGGACAGTAGAAGGTGAGGAACATTTATAAGGAGCCTGATAAGGGCGCAATAGGCTCCATCCTGAAGTAATGCGCTAAATGGTTCCAGGATGGATATCAATGCCTGAATTAGAGGTGGGTTTTTTAGTGGGTTGAAGTAACTGTTAAATGTTTCCAGGATGGATATCAATGCCTGAATTAGAGGTGGGTTTTTTAGTGGGTGATAGTCCCATACACCATGAGACAGACGGTTTCTTCTTCTTCTTCTTCTTCTTCTTCTTCTTCTTCTTCTTCTTCTTCTTCTTCTTCTTCTTCTTCTTCTTCTTCTTCTTATTATTATTATTATTATTATTATTATTATTATTAGTATTATTATTATTATTATTATTATTATTATTTACCAAACTTGGAGGAATGGATCGACCGCCAACATGGTGAGGTCAACTACCATCTGAACCAGTTGTTCCAGTGGCCACGGCAATTTTAATCCCTACCACCATAGAATGGGAAAGGTGCAAAGCCCATTCGGAGACTCTCCCCATGAAGATGTCTCGCACATGTTTTTCAATGCTGCAGATTCGCAAGACAGAGGAT
This sequence comes from Magicicada septendecula, assembly GCA_034769895.1. Taxonomy (NCBI): domain Eukaryota; kingdom Metazoa; phylum Arthropoda; class Insecta; order Hemiptera; family Cicadidae; genus Magicicada; species Magicicada septendecula. Next base: position 85,199,477 of record CM068375.1, on the reverse strand, counting down.
GATACTGGAAATGGAGCTCAGGGACTTTACGCCCGAGAGCGTAGTTGCGCTTATGCTTCGTGGTAAGGCGGAATGGGACCGCATCAATGAATTTATTCATTGGGTCCTACTAGAAAAAAAAGACAGGCCCAACTTGCACCCAACGGCCAGTGTCACATAAGAGATAATTAGAAGAAGCCGTACAAGACGCAATAGGCTTTATCCTGGAATAACAGTTAAGTGGTTCCAGGATGGATATCAATACCTGAATTGGAGGTGTGTGTTTTAGTGTGGGACCAGGGAATAGACGGTTTTCTCGGCCGCGCATATTTCCCCCTCTTAAAAAACAATAAAATATAATATTATTATTATTATTATTATTATCACTGTATGTTTTTATTTTACTTTTTTTATTTTATTGTTGATGATATTAAGTTTTGATTCTTTGTTATACGATCTCTTGTACTTTCCATGTTGTAAAATAGACTCGCCCACTGAGAACGTGTATAAATAACAAGACGCGTCAACTACTTTTCATTTTCAGCTTTATCACTGAGGACTAAAACAGACAACGTCCAAAGAATATGTGGGACATTACGGAGAACACTCAAAGGAAAGACCACGAAAGAAACACAAATAAAATTCTATAATGTGATAGCAGTCCCCACGTTATTATACGGGTCCGAATCATGGGCACCAAGAAAGAAAGATTAAAGACAGATGGAAACGTCTGAAATGAAATATCTTAGACCTGTGAAAGGTTGTATACGATTAGATCACATCAAGAACGAAGATATAAGATAGGAATTAAAAGTACAACCAGTAACGGAACTAGTGAAAACCCATAAAAAAGATGGAAAGAGCATGTTATGCCATATCTCCATTAAGAATTCCAAGAAAAATCCTGAATTATAAGCCAACCGGAAGAAGAAATGTTGGCAGACCGAGACGGAGATGGTAAAGCCGGAACAGGCAACCTGCCTAATCTTGGACAGATAGATGATGATGATGATGATGATGATCACTGAGGACGGCACACCATAAAATGGGTGAAAAAGTTTACGTTAACAGTGATACCAGTGAAACGTGATTGTCGACGAATAATTTGTTTTTGCTTCGCCCTCATTACAACACAGTTATTTATAACTAACAGATATTAATTTAGGAAGCATGTAAAAGCGCGAACAACGTGCATTACCAAAATTCACATGGTGGAGAGGGGGATTAATCATAAAACAGTGGAAATTTGCGAACGACCGCTGTTTGTGTAAAACAAATGGGTGGTGGGTGTAATTGTGGCAGCGAGGGATGAGTAATTAGGGTTGAGTGATTAACGCTTTTTATCGTCTCAAAAGAACTGTAAGAAATTTCATTACGCGCTTTACCCTCGTGTACCGTCATCATATTAAAACAAGGCTCCCCCCCTATTTGCATTAGTTGTAACTTGTAAACAAATCCCTTTACCTCTTTTTCGCATACCCGTGCACGCACGCGAACAAGAACGTAAGCGCGAGTGCGCGCGCGCGTCTGTTGCAGTAAATAGCCACATTATTACTATAATCGTTTACACAGCACCGTTTCTTATAAAGTCACCACCTACGTCTTTTTATCGTCTCATTCGTGTTATTAAGAACGTCGCACTGATTGTGATCATAAAGCAGTAGTAAATAAATAAATACCAGAGAAAAAATGTTCTCGTTTATTACTTTATCCATTATGGTAAGATTTCTGAGCAGTCACCGGTCACAACTGTTTCACCCGCGAACCTTTGCGTATCAGTTAGTTTCCCATTGATTTTCGACTCAAGTTGCACCTCGCCTTGTGTGTATAAAGTGGACAGGACATAATTAGTAATAAAAAGTAAACTATGGGTCAACGAATAGACCAGTAGCCAGTAACCTTGTCAAATCCGTGTGTATAGACCGCAAAGTCGTTGAACACCAAAAAAAATAGTGTATAAGAAGAAGAAGAGGTAAAAGATGAAAGATTAGGAGGAGGAAACAAAGGGGAAGGAAAAGAAATGGAGAGGAGGGAACAGAGACAGACTAGGAGACGGACAGAAATGAAAACAAACGTGATGAAAACGTTCCTTTAAATCTGTCCTTTTATCCAGAACAATAAAAGGGCGCGCATTAATTTCTCGTGAATCATCCTCTGTTAAATACGTTTTGCTCATTATAATAATGGCTATACTACGCTCCTTTTGTAGCTATAGTCCGCTTTCCAGCTCTTTTAACTTATACGTACAAACAAGTGCGAATTATGAGACTTTTCACCCCAGAACTTCTATTTCTATCGTCTTTCTTCGCCTCACAACGAGAGCTAGCGCGAACTATTTGTACTGTAATTGTACAAAGTTCCACTACTTACAGCTCATGTAAATCAAAGTATACAACTTTCAATGATTACGTACATACATGTAGTGAACACGAACTCCAAAGTTAGAACAGACATACGTTCAAGCACAGTTATTAAACCAGCTTCCACAAAAGAGCAGAATACACACACACACACACATCAATGCAGACGGAAAACTCCTCAACTATGTGTTTTCATTTTTGTTTTGTGTTTCATTCTACCCGTTACATACATAACTTTCAAGTCTCCAAATACTTGATCCCCGAAATTTCATTGGCTCTTTTTATCTTTTTCCTTGATCTACAATTTTGAACCTTCTTCAAATTCTCATCTTTCCGTCTTTATGTCCAAAGCATATAGTCTTTAACTTTTAATACACATCACAACGTTTGGTCGTTAATTTTGCTCTTTAATCTCCTGACATGTGTGCCTCATATACCGTACACTCATCTTTCTACTTCCCTCGGCTCTTCATCTAATTATACTTCTCTTGAAGATTCTTATCCCTTCTTCATCCGCACGTGTGATGCACATCATACAAGTCTGTTAGTAGCACATAATCTGCTCTTATAGTAAATATAATTTAAATCATTTTTAGTACAAAATAATCCTGTTTCAATACGATGCGGGAAAGCTGTTGATGCATACAGCTTTAGTTCAAGGGTATTAACTGATTCCACTCAAACTTTTAAATCAGAAACACTCAGCTTTATCAGAGATTTAACATTTCTCTCGTTTAGTCGACGGTTAGTAAATTTCAGCCTGTGTCAGTTAATTTCGCACAACCCACTTCCATTAATAAAACATATTTTAATAGGTCTACGTCGAGCGGGCTGTAGATGTGTAAAACTTTTCTCTCTTTGCGCTGTGGGTACAGGGTCGATTTGCCGCTGTTGGCGTCAGAGGCTACGGGGGCGGAAAATTTGCCTAACGAACAGTGTGTTTTTCACGGTCCCAACGACTCGGTATAAAATTCCATTACCTTTTAGCCTGTAATCTCGTCATTATTGAAACAAGGCAATTTGCACCGCGTTACCTTCTCCGCCTTCAAAAAAGAGTAATTTATTTAAACATTTCGTCTACTCTCTATTCCGCAGAAATGCCTTTATTTATTACAGTTCCACAGACAAATTTTAATACGCTATTAATCTAATTCAAAAATGTTGAATTAGACTCAGTGAATCGAAAACCTATAAACATTAATTTTACTGACAGGCGTCTTGAACGTATACAGGTAACAATACACGGATATAGTTAATGGATGCTATATTCAGACGGAAGGCTCGTCTTAAAAACAAAAGTAAACAACTGTAAATTAAACATAAAACATAGCACGGTTGATGGGAAGAATTTTTTTCTATCCACTTGTAATAAAAAATCTCTTTGTAGATATTGATTTTAAAACATATAGGCATATATAGATACAGATATGAGGTTAATCTTGCTTTAACTTTACTATTAAAAAAAGGAATATCAACAACCCCAGCTTATCTACGAAAAACTCAGTGAGAATAAAGATGTATCCTGATGACACAATACTAAACAATACTACAATACTGCAGTCACTTTACAAATACTGCTATCAAATGTATAGTGAACTTCAAAACCTTATATTTTCCTTTTTTACTGTATTTGTATGACTGACATACTTTGAGTATGTAAACGAGTAAGACATATTTATTTCACGATGAATTCCTAAGCCTACGGACGGTATAGTCCCTCAAAAATATAAATTTTAAATTATGGAGAGCCATAAAAAGGAAAAAATAAAACATATGGTATAGACAATTAGCTCGTATACAATAATCAGTGCATAGAAAGTTTTAGTTTTTCTTAAAACTGAATCTACTTAAAATTTTAGAACACTTATAACAATTATTTTCGAAAACATTTACCTTTAAACATTTTCTTTGATCCGTAATAGTTTCGTCGTAACAAATCATATTAAAGCAAAAGAAATCTGTTCACTAAAATATCGAAACATTCGAAAACATCAAAAACGTTACTAAATTCAACCGTCTTACGAACGAGAGCAAACATGTCTGTTGGTTTAATACGCAAATCTCTGCCACTGCAATACAACGAGTCCTCTTGTGTCGAATACGCGGACTGATTAGTCGCATAGGTTGTTGACCGGCCACGGAACCGACCCCTACACAAAATTTTTGGAAACAATAGCATTGTAACGACAAACATCACAACGACGCTTTGTATTAAACAAATACAAAAAATAAATGAATGTTAAGCAAATACGTCGCATCATATTAAACATACAAAAAATAATGAACTAAGTACAAGCAAAGGATTTCAAGAGTATTCAGCTCGATCTCTCAGCACTTTGGTACAATTTCTTTTATCATAAATAAAATTATTGTTAATATTTACTTTATTCTTGTATTAGTATTTGAATGTGCTCACATTATGCTTATTAGAATGTGCGTATTAAAAGATTTATTCTACTTTTGTTCTTCAATAATGTTTGCACCTACATCATTGTACAAGCTTTGATTTTAAAATAATAAAATCTCTTCCAGTTATAGTTTTTTTTTAATAATTATGATTTGTCTTCTATAATAAAAATAACCGACACGTGCACACAACAGTGTCATATGGAAGACATATCAAAGCTCCAAAAGAGCCAGTAATATTAATCACAAAATATTCTAAACTACAAACAATCTACTATCGTTTGTTTTTATTTTTGTGCCCAACGGTTTTGTTTTCTTCAAGAAACGAACGGCTCACTCCGCCAATAATAAGAAACAAGTCACGTGATACATAATCCATATTTCTTCTTCTCTATATAATAAATCTCTAGGTAGCCTACGTTTGTCCCAGGTAATCTCAGAATCTACTGAACCAATTTCAATGAAATTGCACGCTGATAGCAGGTACCCAACGGAAGGTTTTCCACTTTATCTGATAACGATAAGTTAAAAAGAACCGAAGTTATTGCAAAAAACCTCGTTTTTTTAAACCCGCGGCTTCGATCCCGAATATTTGTATATGATTGTTGTGGTAACTGTCGAGTTGGTAAATTGCTAATGGTACATCTATATTAATAATATTCTTATATTGTAAGTTATGAATATCCAAAAAGTGCGAAGCAATAGATCCATCATTCATGTTCCCTCGATACGTAAAATCAAAATTTGATATTTACAAACATGCAGTAACACAATTAGATGAAATGTTTATTCGTATAGAATAATACAAATAGTGTATACATAAGTATATTGATATCAGTTAGTCCATTTGAATATTTACATTTTAGTAGGGATATGGAATTCTTATCAGCATATGGAATTCATATAAACAATACAATAATTCATTGTTTGATTATATTGTAACATTGATTATATAGTACACGTTGATTCTGACAAACCATACTCTTCGACATTTGAATATTCAGTAGGCCTATGTGCAGTAGGAATAATTAATTGTCGAGAATTATGCTTAACCTACTTCATCGAGAATTATGCGATGAACGTCAGTAATGTAGTATCAGTGCCTTTTTTCATTAATTTTACGTCATCGGTAAGTAATATGTGCAATATGTATTGTATTGTATAAATTATTAATTGCCCCCTAGAGATTTATTATTATAG